>PISX010023675.1:0-28966 GCA_004024625.1 Mellivora capensis
GACAACTATCATATGATATCCCTGATATGAGGAAGTGGAGATGCAACATGAGGGGTTAGGGGGGTAGAAAAGAAGAAAAGAAACAAGATGGGATTGGGAGGGAGACAAACCATAAGTGACTCTTAATCTCACAAAACAAACTGAGGGTTCCTGTGGGGAGGGGGGTTGGGAAAGGGGGGTGGGTTAATGGACATTGGGGAGGGTATGTGCTATGGTTAGTGCTGTGACGTGTGTAAACCTGGTGACTCATAGACATATACCCCTGGGGATAAAAATACTTTATATGTTTATAAAAAATAAAAAAACTTATTATAAAAAAAAAGAAAGAAGAAAAGAAACAAGATGGGATTGGGAGGGAGACAAACCATAAGTGACTCTTAATCTCACAAAACAAACTGAGGGTTGCTGGGAGGAGGGGGGTCGGGAAAGGGGGGTGGGGTAATGGACATTGGGGAGGGTATGTGCTATGGTTAGTGCTGTGAAGTGTGTAAAGTGTGTAAACCTGTACATGAAACGATTCACAGACATGTACCCCTGGGGCTAAAAATACTTTATATGTTTATAAAAAATAAAAAAAAGTTATAAAAAACAAACAAACAAACACAGAATTAGAAATTCAGAAAACTGGCTTGAGTTCTTTAAGATCTCTTAAGGGACTGATGTGTAAGTGTAATAATTTCTCAATTCAGAAAAGTAGATATACCTGAAATACTAATTTCCTCTCTATGGGCATCTCCTTGTTTTATGTGAAGATACCTGTGAAACTAGATAGGCTACCAGAAAGTTTTTTAATTGGCATATCATCAGAAGTAAAGGCATAGAGTAATATAGAAAGCTATTTCTTTTAAGCCTGGAAAGACCTAGAAAATTTTATAATTTTCTCTAGTGAATTGATTATTTGCATGCCACACAATCATTATCAAATTCTTACTATTTAATTCCCTTTTTTACATGCTTCTGTATATAAATATAGCAGTCCTCTACTATGTATTATTTCAGAAGTCTCTAAGATAACCGAGTTACAATTTTCATTTGAAGGACACATCCTGCTTGCTTAGATAAGTCTGGGGCATTTGCCTAATTTCAGCCACCTGTGTGTAAGCCTTAACTTAGCATGGATTATTCATGTAGATAGCCAGTTCATCCAAGTTAGATTGATATGTACAGTAAAGATGGAATCCCCTCTCACTGGGGAAACTTCAAATTCAGTAAATAGTGTTGGGACAGCTGATCATTTGGGTAAAAATGAAGTTACATTCTCTACCTAAGACCATTCACAAAAATATATTCTGGAGGCATTAAAGACCCAAACAAAAAAAACAAAACTCTGCATATATTGGAAGAGAATATAGGATAGTATGTTTATGACTTTGGGAAATTAGAAGTCATTCTAAACGAGACCTCTAAATGCAAAATATGTAAAGGAATAGACTGATAAGTTTGACTCCATAAAGACTGATTCATGTGAGCAGCGTGTCCAAGTTGTCTGCTGATAAAGGCATCCTCAGTGAAGTTCCAAGATTGATAGGTATGATGAATAACACCTACAACATGTTTAGGCAAAGTCCAGAAACAAGTGAAAGATTAGGAGATAGTATTTCCCAAATAATAGACGAGAAAAGGTTAGCATTTAGATCTATAAAGCATTTCTACTAAAAGGGAAAACTCAGACCAATGGGACTATGAAAAAATAATAGGACAAGTTATTTATAGAAAGATAAATATAATTGGCCAATGAACATATGAGTAGAATTATCAAGAAAAAAATGATTATATTTAGAACATTGGGTTAACAACTTTCAATCATTATATGGACAAAATTAAACATTCTAATGAAATGTCTTGGTGTGGGTGTGGGAAAGCATACACGCACATTGGTAATGGGAGGATAATATTTATACAGTCATGTAAAGGGGCAATTTGGCAATCGTGAGTAACATAAAAATACATGTATGCTGTGACCCAACAATTTCAGCTATTGGTGTCTGCTTTGGGAAAAGACTGGCCCTTGTGCATAAGAAAACATGTACAAACATGCCCGTTGCAGAGTTCCTCATAGGGAAAGTTCCTAGGAACTAGTTCCTCTAGTCATAGTTGAACTATAACTAGAACAATGGCTAACAAAGCATACATTCAGACTACGCAAGCAGCAGTAGGAGGCCATTTCAAGAACGCCCCTGCGGTCAGTGCTGATCTGGATGGCGTTCCAACATGTCCAACTGGATGAAAAAGCAAGTTACAGATATATTGTTGATGCCATTTTATGTAAAAAGAAAATCAATAACACCACGGAATGAAACTGCATATTGCCTAAGGAACACACGTAAATGTGTGTAAATATATGAAAGAAGGCTGGGAAGAAACTAACCTAATTGATAAGCCAGGTTGTCTTTGGAACGATGACGGACAGGGATGTAGGTGGGACTGGAAGGGGATTTGTCCTTGCCCCCTTTTTTAAAAGAATTTATGTATTATTTCAATTTTACTTTTAAATATTAAGCCATTTTCTGGTGAATAACAGCTGAAGATGAAACATGTCTGGTCCTTTTAAAGCATAGATTGATGGGTAAAATATCAAAATTTAAATATGTATACATTTATAAATAGAAATTTATTTAAAAATTTTTTTATGTTTAACTTTTTAAAAATAGATTTTACTTCTTTATTTGAGGGAGAACACACCAGTGCTGGTGTTGGGTGCCAGAGGCAGAGGGAGAAACAGATGTTTCGTCCTGGGATCCTGGGACCATGACTTGAGTCGAAGGTAGACGCTTGACTGATTGAGCCACCCAGGTGCCCTTATAAATTTAAACACACACCTGTATGCATATATAGCCTAAAAGAGATTTTCTTTTTGTACCAGCAATAAAAAGGGAGCTCCCAAACCTAAGCGGTAAGTGTTGGAGCCAAGGGGCTCACAGAGCAAGGAAATGGGATTCGATTTTATTAGTGGAGAATGGAATTTTAACCTCTAGGTAGCAGTGTCAGAAGCTGACAGATGTGGAGGAACCTGGTAAGACAAGGGACATCAGGCTGGAAAGCGGTGTATGTGTGCAGAATTGACAAAGCACGAACAGCACGTGGCCCCGAGCGCCTCTCCCACCATACAAAAATACCAACTTAGAAAAGCAGAGAGTGAGGGAAATCTAAAAGACTGAACTTTCTTCTTCTTTTTCCTTCTATCATCTTTTTTTTTTAAAGATTTTATTTATTTGAGAGAGAGAGATCGATCGAGCGCGCAACCAGGGGGAGGGGCAGAGGGAGAGGGAGAAGCAGACTCCCTAGGAGCCAGGGAGCTGGATACAGGACTCCATCCCAGGATCCTGAGATCATGACTTTAGTTGAAGGCAGATGTTTAAATGACTGAGCCACCCAGGTGCCCCTTTATCCATCTTTTTTTTTTTTTTAAGATTTTATTTTTAAGTGATCTCTATACTCAATGTGGGGCTAGAACTTACAACCCTGAGATCAAGAGTCATATGCTCCATCAGTGAAGCCAGCCAGCCACCCGCCTCCATCTATTTTTTAAAACCAGAATATTTGTTGCATGACTACTCATTGAAGTCCTTAAGATAAACTGTTAAGTACCACAAGCACCTAAAACAATTCTACTTAGAAGAGACTGGAAACTGTCTAAATGGACTGTTTAAATGATCAAACCCAGCCAGATTTAAGTAATATTGGGCACTTAGTGAGTTTTCCTATTAAAATCCAGGTATAGCCTCAGCAATAATTGTAGGGTAAAATTGTTATTTTTTTTATTTGCCTGTCTGAGTTGTAGTGAGTTTTATGCTGTTGTTCTACTTAGTAAAAATCCATTACAATACGTATTGTTGATAGGTCTATTTCCCTCCTTGGTTTCAGTGCCTGTTTGTTGTAGCCAAAGAGAGTAAGTTCACTATGCTCCCAGGACTCCCATCAATGAGAGTATTCTGAATTATTTTTGGTTGAGCAGGTACTGCAAGGCCAGTCATTTGTACTTCTTTTTCTTAACTTTCTGTTCTTTATTTTGGGTTCTGGGGAACAGTTTGACCCCGAAAGTCTGACATAGTCTGTGTAAGTGATAGTGTTGGCTCACAATGAAGAAACAGACGATCATGACTTTAAAACCAAAACTAAAACCAAGTGTTACGGTGACCTGAATTACAAGACTGACAAAGAGGAATTGGCTGTCCCTTTCTAGATCTAGCCACGTGAGAAAAAATGTGAAGACCCCTATGTCGATGAGGCAGCTGCTCATCATGGAGAAGGCAGTGTCTTTTTTTTTTTTTTAATTTTATTTATTTTTAAAATTTCTTTTCAGTGTTCCAGAAGAAGGCAGTGTCTTTTTTAACCACTTTGAAGATCAGTAGCAGAAACATCCAGATCCAGTTGTAATTGTTAGTTTCAAACAACTCAGAGACCAGCAACAGCATAAAACTGAGTGTTCAGGCAGAGAACCTTGACCTCCAGGGCAGGAATTCTCTGACCCGCTCAAAGCATCCACTGAGGATAGCAACTATCCTCCCAAGGATAGTTGCCTTGGGAGGAAAGCTTTAATGCCACCAAAGGTTGCTCTCCAAAGGTACACTCCTGCAAGACAATACTACCTTTGTGAGATTGTAATTTGAAGCTCATGCCAACATATCATTCAAAGACCCCATCTCTGCCTAAGCTGTCAGATTTGTCAGCTCTGGGTTATAACACAGTTATTTGCTCAATACAAATTTATATCAGTCATGAGCTTGAAATGCACAATTTTTTAAAAGAGTTTATTTATTTGACAGAGAAAGAGAGCATAAGTAGGGGGAGCGGCAGGCAGAGGGAGAGGGAGAAACAGGCTGAGCTGAAGGCAGACATTTAATTTACCAAGCCACCCATGTGCCCAAGAAATGCATAATTTTCTAGGAAACTGTATTTCCTAGAACAAAACTGACTTCAGGAGAAATGAGAAATCTAAACAGTACTCATTAAAGAAATTGAAATTTCTTTAGTAGTCAAAAAATTTCCAATACCAAAAGATATCTCCAAGCCTTACTCATTTCATAGACCAGTTTTACTGAGCCTTTAATGAACAGGTAATTCCAGTCTTATATACAAGATGTTTCAGAGAATAGAAAAAAACTACTCAACTCATAAAACCATTAAAACCTTATATCAAAATAAGAATATATAAGGAAAGAAGAAGACCGATCTCAAAAACCTGGACAAAAAAATCCCAAATTTAAAATATCAGTATAGGGGCACCTGGGTGACTCAGTTGTTTTTCGGCTCAGGTCATGATCCTGGGGTCCTGGGATTGAGCCCCATGTTGGGCTCCCTGCTTAGTGGGGAGTCTGCTTCTCCCTCTCCCTCTGCCTCTCCCTTTGCTTGTGTTCTCTCGCTTTCATGTTCTCTCTCTCTCAAAATAAATAAAATCTTGAAAAAAAAAAACCCGAGTTTCTTATGGGAGTTTTACTGCAATCAAATGTGTTTTGCTGAATGCACTATGTAATCCCTGTTTTTACTGGGAGGCATTTTCCCTCAATGACATCTCAATCCAACTTCATCATTACTCAGTTCTTTTAGTTAATAAAACAGTCTCATTTCAGTTATTAAGGCTGATTCCTTCACTTTGAAACTTCAATTCATATTCGGTTGAAAGCTTTCCTTCTTCATGTCCCAGAGTAGGCTGAATTTGTGGCTCTGGTGACCTGGAACTGGAAATGGGACTGTGGGCCATGGCTCTGTCACATCCCACATCCTCTTCCCTGTTCTTACTCCTGGTTTGCAGAATTCCAGAATAGACCCTCATTGATCCTCACCCTGTATAATCCTCTCCCCTTTGAGTCTGCATAGAGCCTGGCAAATATAATAATATATTATGCCCATGATTATGCTATATTACATAGCACAAAGGAGTTTATCTAAGTTGGCCAGTTCAAGAGACTTTAAACTCAGAGTTTTCTTTGGCTGGTCTCAGAGGAGTAAGTTAGAGATTTGAAGTATCGGGGGGAACTCAACACACTACTGCTTGCTTGAAGATGAAGGGGCCCATGTGTTAAGGGATATAGGCAGACTTTGGGAGCTGGGAGGGGGGCCCCCATTGACAGCAAGGAAATGGGGGTCACAGTTCTACAACTACCAGGAACTGAAGGTGGACAACAATCTGAATGAGCTAGAAAGCAGGTTTTTCTCTAGAGCCTCCAGATAAGAACCCAGTTGGCCAATCTTCATTTTGACCTTGTGAGAACTGGACCAGAGAAACCCAGTCGAGCTTACTTGGACTTCTGACACACAGAGTTATGAGCCAATATATTTGTATTGCTTTAAGCCACTACATTTGTGGTAATTCATTACACAGCAATAGAAAACTATTACAAGACTCCTTTGGCATTGATGGGGGGAAAGAGGGGGAGGGGGAAGTGATCTTTCCTTACACAATTGGCCTTACAATTTGTTGTACTTTTATTAGTTGGACGTATAATTCCTATTCCTATTCCTGTTGCAAACTCAGTTCATCAGTGTCTTTAAAAAAAAAAAGGGGGGTGCCTGGGTGGCTCAGTGGGTTAAAGCCTCTGCCTTCAGCTCAGGTCATGATCCCAGGGTCCTGGGATCGAGCCCCGCATCATCATCGGGCTCTCCGCTCAGCAGGGAGCCTGCTTCCCTTCCTTTCTCTGCCTGCCTCTCTGCCTACTTGTGATCTCTGTCAAATAAATAAATAAAATCTTTAACAACAACAACAACAACAACAAAAAAGACCCAGTATAACTAAGTAGAGTCTATCTGAGTAAATACAAGGATGGCTCAATATTAGAAAGTCTATCACTGCAGTCTTAATGAATTAACAGATTAAGGAGAAAGGCCACATGATCATCTCCAGATACATAAAGAGGTATTATAGGAAATTGAACACTCATTCATATTTTTTAAAAATTTCCAAAACATGAATGGAAGGAAACTTTTATAATGTATTAAAGGGCACCTACCTAAAACTTACAACAGACCTCAAACTTTAAAAGCATTTTTATTCAAGTCAGGAATAAGATGAAGATGTCCACTATCTTTGCTACTTACTATTCCATAAAAGAATACTTGCTGTAATGGTTATAAGACAAGAAAAGTAGATATAGGAAAGGAGGAGACAAATTGATGATTTTTCAGGTGATATTACTGTTTTCATAAAAAATTCAAGAGCATCTACTGAGAAACTAACTCAGTAATTAATTATAATTAAATATAAATATGTATTTATAAAACAGAATACAGCAGTTTTCTTTTTTTTTTTTTTAAGAATTTATTTATTTGACAGACAGAGATCACAAGCAGGCAGAGAGGCAGACGGAAGCAGGTTCCCCGCCTTCGCAGAGAGCCTGACATGGGGCTCTATCCCAGGATCCCGAGACCATGACCTGAGCCGAAGGCAGAGGCTCAATCCACTGAGCCACCCAGGCACCCCCAGAATACAGCAGTTTTAATGGCTATCAGATCAAAATAAAAAAATCAATCATCACTGTCCTAAAGAGAAAATGATAACACATTATTAAAGGATGTAAAGGGAGACCTGAAAAAAAGTCTTTAGGTTCTTTAGGACAATGTTCTTTAGGACAATGAAGAATCCAGACTGAAAAGACATCAAACTAATCTATTGATCCAAAACACTTTGAATCAAAATTCCAATAGGATTCTTTTTTATGATTTGACTAATTCTAAAAGTGACATCCAAGAACAGCCAAAACAATACTGAAAACGATAAGACAGCTTTTCTTGTTAGATTTCAAAACTCAGCATAAGGCTTACTACTCTATGGCGCAGTAATTTCTTTTATATGTATGCATACATATACAGTACTTACCGTTTACAGATTCATAAATTTATAGTCAGTGTTATAAAAACATGGACTCAATAGGTGTACACCAAGTTGATAGTTACAGCTGCCTCACAGAAGAAGGGGAATGGGATCAAGAATAAAAATAGACGAATTTCAACTTTTTTTAATATTCTATTTTTAATACATCTGAAGCAAGAATGACAAATGTGAATTCTAGGCAGTGGTTACATTAGATATTAATTGTTCTGTGGATGTTTCTGCATATTTTAACCTGACAAGTTCAAACAAACAAAAAAGCCGATTACTTCCCAAAATAGAAACAAAAATCTCACCATTTGGTGGGATTTTGCTTTTTATTTTTTAAATTTTTTTTTTTTTTTTTTTTTTTAGGATTTTATTTGACAGGCAGAGAGAGAGAGGAAGAAGCAGGCTCCCCGCCGAGCAGAGAGCCCGATGCGGGGCTTGATCCCAGAACCCCGGGATCATGACCAGAGCTGAAGGCAGAGGCCCCAACCCACTAAGCCAAACAGGTGCCCCGGATTTTGCTTTTTAAATAACACTATTCATCTCCAGACATTTGGAAAGATAATCAGAATTTGAACTACTTCTGTACTTTTAGACAGCCAAGTAAATATTGTTAAGCTTTTAGCATACTAAACATTCTGCACACCATTTCTGAGGTAAATCTTGTTTATTTTTCCTCATTCTTTAAGGATTAATCAGTTATTGTTAATAAATGCCAGTATGAAGTGGTCTGGGACCAGGACAAAAGTCTATCATGAATGTGCTTGCAAAGTTTAGGTTCCAAAGAATATTAAGATGCTCAGAGTGTCTCCATCTCTTGGAACAAAGGAGGGTATCAAGAGCAATGCTACTAAAAATTAAGCAGAAGTCTGCTCCCAGAAAAGCCTGGAGTAAGTATAAGGGCAGAATGACATAGGATAATAGTGGAATGCAGGGACAAAGCAGCAGCTGGTCTGTATTTTTTAAAAAGATTTATTTATTTGAAAGAGAGAGAGAGAAAAACGTGAGTTGGTGGGGAGGGGCAGAGGGAGAAGGAGAAAATCTCAAGCAGACTCCTCCAAGAGTATGGAGCCCAACTCAGGGCTCCCTCCTCTGACCCAAGTTCATGATCCAAGCCCAAACCAAGAGTAAGTTGCTCAACCTACTGAGCCACCCAGGTGCCCTTGCATTTTTTTTTTTTTTCTTAATGGTAAAGTCACAAACAACAGGAACAGATTTTCAAGTGAGAAGATTCAGTGTGATTTCCCATTCCTCATTTCTTTGACTCCTGCAGTATTTGATATCATTACTTGACTTACCATTTTGGGACACCATTTCTGCAACACCATTATATGGCCTGTGTTGGGTGGCTTTCTGGTCATTCCTCTCGTTCCTTACTGTTTCTACCCCTGCTGCCTTATCCTAGTCTAATGTCTTCTTTGAAGAATTTACCATTTCTTACATGTTGAGCCAGTCATCCCCTCAAAAGCTCCATCTCTAGCTTGGGCTTCAGTTCCACATTTTCTACCACTGAACTCTTTGTTCTGTGGTGCATCATTCAAAACCCAACAACCAGCCAACTTTTCATTTCCTCCATACTTTTTGTCAGTGGTATCCTCATTCACTTTGGGTGGAAATTCAGTCAGCTGGGTAGGTTCTATGACAGCTGGGGGTATCACTATCTTGTTCACTTCCTGTGGCCTTGAGTAGTGCTTGTTACACATGGTAAGTTTTTTAATACCAGTTCCTTGAAAGATAGAATCCTTGCCTCATCCACCTCTCTCCCCAACACCTTAAATCCTATCACTTCTTCCCTCATTTCTGTTCTTCTCTTGTATTTTCTCCATCTCTTGAGATTTTTTTATCCTGTGTCAAGCAGTTTCACAACTAGAAACCTCACTGTATTTGATATGATAAAGATGAGATTTTTAAATTTTAAAGCCAAACCAAATCCCTGAAGATAATAATGTTAACAATTAAATCAGCTGAGTAACCAGTATGTTTAAGAGATTCCTTTCTATAGGCTAGGGAGTGGGAGAAGGGAAAGTTATAACTTTATTAAAAAAAAAAGTCCCTATAAAAAAGGAATTAATTGCTTCCTGGCCAAAGAACCTTGTTTTGTTTCTTGTTGTTGTTTGTTTGTTTTTACAATGACTTTTTACAATGCTTTTGGGTTGAGCCATCTGATTCTTACATCCTTATTCACTTTTTAAATTGCCACGTCTATGTGCCAAAGGGGCAAGGCGAGTCTTTCAGTAGATTCCTTGGTATATAAATATATATTCTTAATGAGAACAAATGTTATCTAAACACCCAAAGGTTCTAAAAGCATAAAATGTAAAGTAACCGCTGTTCTTTGTCTCCCCCTCCCCACCCCTCACCGGAGCCACAAGTCTTCTTTTTCTCCAACTAGAACATTTGTATGCATCGTGTTACAAGTCTATATTGTAGTAGTTTTAATCATACTTTTTTAAAAGAAGTCTTGAAATAACTCATTTGTATACAACTCCAGTAGCTGGCGGTGTGGGCTTAATATATCGCACAGCTGTTAATTTTGGTTTCGTTTCTGGTAGCGACACTTAAATATGCCTGGTGCCTGCCGTTTCCACCGCGGCCGGGAGTTGTAAACAGACAGAAATAGCACAACGGCTGAAGAAGTCCCTAGGGTCGCGCGCCAAACGAGGCGCGGCGGGCTGGGCCGAACCCCACCCCAGCAGCGCTGGCTGCCGACTCAGGGCTGTAGCGCGGGTGCCCCGTCGCCCCTCCCATCCTGAAGCGGAGCGCGCGTCGCGCTCCCCGGCCGCCCCTTCGCGGAGGCGGCCGGCCCAGACCCCTCCCCCCATTGGCCGACGTGGTTGTGGCTGGGCGCGCGCGCGCGCGCGTAAACGCCCGGATGAGCCGCCGCTTCCGGCGCGCTCCCTTCGGGCAGTAGGGGGCGCGCATCGGGCGTACCTCGGCTGGCTCGGCTCCTTCTGGGGCCTCTGTGGCCCTGTGTGGCTGGAAGGAAAATGGAGCAAGAGCCGCAGCCTCGGAGGCAGCGCTGACTCCCCTGACTGAGGTCCTGCCGCTTTCGCCGCCAGGAGCCTCCTTCTCTGGACCTGGTGCGTGGGAGCGCCTCGGTGGCCTGGGCCCCGCGAGTGGAATGGTCGCTGAGGCCCAGGGCGTCGGGCTTCTGCGCGCCCAGTGAAGGGAACTTGGGAATCTCGAGGGTCTCCGCTCCCCCCTACGCCAGGCGCGGACAACCCCGCTTGGTGAAGAGCAGGTACCGGCCGGGAAGCGCGTGAGCAGTTCTGGGTTTGTTTTGTGACTTGGGTCTCCCGGCTCGCTGTCGTTTGCAGCCTCTATCCCGCCCGCAGCCTTTGTGCATTTGGTGGTGGGGGGGGGGGCGCGGGGCACGTGGGTTTGGGGAGGTTTTTGTTGGTAGTACGCGAGGTTGTGGCCGCCGGGGCGGAGGGCGGGGTTTCGGGCCCCCGAGTCGGGCGGGCGGGGGCCCGGGGGCTCCGCGGGTGGGCTGGGTAAAGGTCACGTGGCGGGGAGGTGGGCTGCGCTGTGGTTTGCTGTCTCCCGGCTCCGGATAATGACAGGTGCCTGTTCTGTAGCTTGCGTGAACCGGGCGCCGTGTCTGGGCGAGTTTGGGCCAGTTCTGTGGGCAAGTTGACTCAGCTTTTCCCTTTGGGCTGGTCAAGTTCGGGCACGTTCCTAAGACGCAGTGAAAGGAGCTAAGCCCTGACTTGTCTCCAGCTGGGAATATTTAAACCATGCTTTTTCCCAGCTGTGCTCACCGGCGCTTCCAGATAGGTACCCGGGGTCAGCGACGTAGAGCACTTACTCTACACTGATCCAGGTAAGGACCCGCTTGCTACTACTGGCTTTAGTTTTAATAAATGCAGTACTTAAGGGCATGATTTATATCCTTTCTGTATGACTCTGGTTTTTTCCACAGACGTTTCATTATTTCAAGTTTTTATCTTGTGTTGTTTCTTTTCCCCACTTGTAGGCAAATGTGCAATACCAACATGTCTGTGTCTACTGATGGTGCTGTAAGCACCTCACAGATTCCAGCTTCGGAACAAGAGACCCTGGTTGGTATTTTTGTCTCAAGTGTAACTTTGAAGAATATTTTATGAGGTGCTCTACCAAATTCCATAGACCCCATTTACAGTATTGTTCTCTAAGTGAAACTGTATGTACACAGCTTAAATTCTGCCATTTATGCCTGGGGCAAATGTAAAAGCTGACTGTAAGAATCGGTATTTATTTTCTTAGTCCTTTATCACCCTGGATTTAAAATTGAGTTCCATTAAGCATGGATGCTGAAGTTATGCTTGTTACTGACTGATTTTTTTTTTCTATTTTGACTTGTCAGCATTTAACTTTTTAGATGTCTAAAAGTCATAAAAGCAACTCATGCTTGTAAAGATTTTAGGCATTACAGAAATGTAAAAAGTGAAAGCTTTTGAAAATTCTAGTCTTTTTTTTTTTTTTTTAAACCATGTCTCCTTTTAGATTTTTCCTGTGTCTCTATATAAGGGCAAATTTTAATCTGTTATTGTCTTGTTTTGTTAAGACAGGTGTGGTGCAAATTCCATCCATGTCCGTGAATCTATAGAATTCTGTTTAATGGCTCCCTAGTGTTTCAAAGCATTAGTGTACCTTTCTAAAAATTTATGCCTCTGCTATAGGTTTTTTCAGATAGGTTTTTAAAAAATTGGCTTTAGTTTTTGAGTATTACAAATAGTCCTTCTTTGTATGTGTATCCTATGTTAGGTGACTCCTGTAAGATTTTGTCTACAGAAGTAAACTCCTGGGTCCTAAACTATGCATATATTTGATTGCTGTTCATAACTTGCTAACAAAAGATTGTGAAAGTTTACACTGCTGCCAACACTGAATATTATCAATTTTTATTATTATTTTGCTGTTTTTGTGGTAAAAGATTCTGTATCATTGTTTATATTTGTATTTCCCTGATCTCTTGAGATTGGGCATATTGTCATTTGTTAAATCATTTATTTCCTGGATTTGCTTGGTCTTGTCCGTCCACTTTTCCCTTAGGTTTATTGTGTTTTTCTTAATTTGTAGTAGTTCTGTGTGTTTCAAATATATGTAATTTTTTTAAGAGATTCATATCCAGACTTCTTTTATTTTATTCTATTTTTAAAGATTTTATTTATTTTTTTTGAGAGAGAGAGAGCATGAGAGAGGGGAGGGTCAAAGGGAGAAGATGACTCCCCACTGAGCAGGGAGCCTGATGCGGTACTCCATCCTGGGACTCCAGGATCATGACCTGAACTGAAGGCATTCGCTTAACCAACTGAGCCACCCAGGCACCCAAATATATGTAACTTTTATCATTTAAAAAGGTTGCATTTAATTTTGTTTTGTTTTCCCTATTGAGAATGTTTTTATTAAGTCTTGACTTGTTAGTTTTTGCATTTCATATCAAGCTTTGGAAGAAGTCTCCCATCCCAGGATTATACAGCTATAGTCCTGTATTTTCTGGTAGTATTTTTAATTTTCACATCTA
The DNA here is from genome assembly GCA_004024625.1 of Mellivora capensis. Taxonomy (NCBI): domain Eukaryota; kingdom Metazoa; phylum Chordata; class Mammalia; order Carnivora; family Mustelidae; genus Mellivora; species Mellivora capensis. The sequence continues at coordinate 13,320 of PISX010023675.1, forward strand.
GATCTTCATCTGGAATATATCTTTTTGTTGTTAAATGTAAGATTAAGAATGGTATTTTCTTTTATGGTTTTCTTATTGCATGTCTTTTAGGTCTTAATAAAAAACTGATGGCTTTCCATTGCAGATTTTTACTTTGAGTTGTTCTGTGAAGTTTGAAGTTAATATAACATACATAAAATTTTAAGAGGGGAAAAAGAGTAATTTTTTATCTCTCAAGAGAGAGTTCATTCTTTAAGTAGCCTGAAAGTAAAGTGTATGTGTAAGGATACCCACAAAAAGGTGTGATCAGAACAGTTAATGATTGAATACCGCACTTACTGAGTATTTTAAGATTTTTGGTTATTATTATTATTTTTAAAGATTTTATTTGTTTGAGAGAGAAAGTGAGCGTGAGCAAGAGAAGGGTGCTGAGGGAGAGGGAGAAGCAGACTCCACTCTGAGCAGGGAGCTGGATTGGGACTCGATCTCAGGACCCCGGGATCATGACCTAAGCTGAAGGCAGATGACTGAGCCACCCAGGTGTCCAGTTTTTTGGTTATTAAATTATAGTCTGTTGATTAGTTGGAAATAGGCAATTTTCTTAAATCTGGTTTTGAGAGTTAGATTCCAAATTGAGATGCTGTTAGATTTCAAAGTTAGGCAAAGGACAGGAGTATCTTGAAGAGAGGTACAGAGGCACCAGTCTGTGTAGAGGTGGCAAGCTATAAAGACACTTGAGCTTTAAAGATTTTGATGCAGCAACGGGGAGAAAGAGTATCTTATATTCCCGTCTCCTTGACAGTTACTTTCTCAATACCACTTGCAAAACCTCTAGATCAGGGTCAGGCACACTATATCCTGTGGGCCATATTTGGCCTTCCACCTATTTTTGTAAATACAGTTTTATTGAAATGGAGCCATGGCCTTTGGTTTACATATCTGTACTTCTGAGTTAGACCATCTGGCAGGAAAAGCTTAAAACTTACTATTTTGCTCTTTATAGAAAAAAATTGACCCTTGATCTAGTTGGTAGGTTCCTTGAATACAACTCCTGTTGTATTTATCACCCCCCTCCCATACCTAGCACTGTCTGGTGCATGGTAAAAGTTCAGTAAGTGTTTGTCAGTAGATATTTGAAAAGTAGACCCACTAAGAGGCAGCATGATGTGGTGGGAAGAAAATGCTGGTTTGTAGTTGAGGGTTGTGAGTTGCAGCCTCAGATCTGCTCTTAATTATCCTTGTTAGTTATTTAAGTCCTCCAGCTTTCAGGAGCCTGATGTGTGGGAAAAAAAAGATTGGGAAAGAGATCTACCCTGCAGACTTACCCTTTTCTCTTGGATTTTTCAGTTTAGTTTATGGTAATCTCATTGTAGTATTCCATTTATAGTTAAGTTTGTTAGGTAGTAAGCAGATAATAGAAATGGCTGGAGGAAAGATAATTAATTTTCACTGCCTTGGCATGGATACTGTGTTTGATTACAACTAATGATACTTGAGGATTCTGTGATTATTTGCATAGTAATGAAATCTCAGCATTTTTTTCCCAAATTGCCTTGACAGTCTATGATACTCTTTCTATAGACTGTTAACATTTAGTGAAAACATTATGACTTAGTTTTTGAGTTCTAACCTTGTGAGATTGTTAAATATAACTCCTACCTTTACTGAAAATCTTCATGGAAATGCTTGCTGTGGGGCTTACAGTTGCGGAATAATTTTGGAAGTATAATAGCAGCTTTTTGTTCTTTGTAGGTTAGACCAAAGCCTTTGCTTTTGAAGTTATTAAAGTCTGTTGGTGCACAAAAAGACACTTATACTATGAAAGAGGTAAGCTAAATTGAGAGTTAACAAGATAACTAATATCTTGCTAGTAACATGTAGTCATGGGGAGAAATTGGCTATATTGAGGGATTTTTTAGTAAGCAGTAATACGAAGTATTGTCATTTGGACTATAATTTGAAGCTGAAATTCTAATTATGCTTGAATATCATTTCTCACTAGGAACTGTGAGACAGAGGGAGGCTCTGTAGGGGTTCTTAGCATTTTTGTGCTATGGACCCACTTGGCAGACTGGTAGAGTCTTCTCAGAATCCTGTTTCTAAATGCATGAACCAAAATGTATAGGATTACAAAGGAAACAAATTATGTAAAAGAGTTATCAAAATAGTAGACAATTTTGTGATATATGTGTTCTTTGAGTGTTTTTTTAATTAACACATTAAATAAAAAGATTTAGCAGTAGATGTAATAAATGTAATTTCAAAGTAGTGAGGAGCATAGTTAGTATTTTGAGATGTTTACAACAAGCATAGTATGATGTGAAAACACTTGTGATTTGTATTGGTGACAGAAATCACAGGTATTACTAATACTTTGTGGTTTGTTGCCTATATTCATAATAGGAAAAACTAAATTTCAATTAAAAGTTAGTGAAAATATAGATAGAAATTTTTTTTCCATCCAAATTAATGGACCCCTTGAATTCTATCCAAGGACTTCTTGGGCATCCATGGATCCCAGGTTAAGAACTTCTGCACTAGAGATACATGAGTACAGTATACTGATCTTTCTGGGATAGAGGTGAGCTGATTCATGAACATATGTTCTATTTAATGGATACCTTTCAATGTAATGTTCTCTAGCTTTAAATTTGTGCACAGAAGCATGATTTTCAGTGAGAGATTGGGCCATCTTAGGCAAAATTTCATTGTGAATGAAATGTGCCTTTCCCCCATCTCTCCCACTTAGTTTATGGGGCCCAGACTGCTTAAAACACTGAAGTAACTTAGCTACATCAGGATAGTGAGTCAGGAAGAGACTCTACACCATTTTCCTTTTCAGCCACACTTTGTGAACTTCCTTATGGGATGTTTGGTAGGTGTGTAGGTTCTCTTCTTCCTTTCCCACTTATCAACTTATCTTCAATCCATAGTCACCAGAGAATATTCCTTTAAGTTTGAGGCCTACTTAACCAGTTAAGTCTACAGATGGTAGGGGAGCTTGCAGGGAGGTGTCGAGATTAAGGATATTTTCAAGGTTAGGGATGCATTTAGGGCTGATGACTTGTATTTGACCTCATTATCATCACATAATTAATTGGTTAAGGAAACAAAAGGCATGCATTTAGTAGTAGAAAGGAGGAGAAAATTGATTGGGCCATTATAAAGGTGTAGAATGCTTATGCAAAACCATCTAATAGTAATATATATATATTTATTGTCTGAGTTTTCAGTTGCAGGATCTTTGTTCTGGGGCATATGGAAGAATGATGACAGCTAGTATGGGATAGTAGAAAAAAAATTGGACTAGTAGTCAGAAGACCCATTTCCTTCTCTCTAATACAGTGAAAACAATTCTATGAAATATCAGAAGAATGAAACAGTACTTGCAAAAGTACATCTAAACTGTAAAAAAAAATTTGTGCATATTTAGGTGGTTAATAGGTTTGTATGTGGATGTCTTAAGATGTATCACTTCTTTGTCTTAGTGGAGCATACAGATTTTAACTCGATATGCATGATTCAGGGTCACTATTTTGATTATTATTGCATAGATTATATTGATATCTTCAAGAGTTTATTTTATTCACAGAATTCTTCCAAACTGTTGTATAGATATAATTGGTCATTTTCCTGTGGTCCTCATCTGTGATGACCTCAGAGGCTGTTGAGATGTATGGTGTTTGGGACTGTTTAATATTTGCTAAATGACTCCAGGTCACTGCTCTATTTTAGTTGATGTTTTGATTTTGCAGCTTTTTATTGCTCTCACTGGTTTTGCATTTTGCTGCCTTTTCCCTTCTTCCTAGTATGTATTAGCTAGGTATCTGGGCAGAGTTAAAGTCTGTCATACACACACACTTTATTTAAGTGAGTTGGAGAAACAGTATCTACTCCCATCAGATTAAAAGGAGAAGATTTAAGAGCTTTTTTAAGAGTACAAGAATGGTTGTTATTTCAGACAGTTATGGGTCTGGTTGCAGGTTGTTTAACCATCTTTAGATAAACGAGATACTGAATGTATTTGAAACTAACATTTAATTTTCTTTAATGCTCAGAAATCCTATTTCTATTTCAGGTTATATTTTATCTTGGCCAGTATATTATGACTAAACGATTATATGATGAGAAGCAACAGCATATTGTGTATTGTTCCAATGATCTTCTAGGGGATTTGTTTGGAGTGCCAAGCTTCTCTGTGAAAGAGCACAGGTAAATTCTTCAGCTTAGTGCATTGTAAAAAGCCAGCTGGGCAAACATTTCAGTTTACCTCCATCTTCACTGCCTTTTGTCAGAGAATAATTGTTACTGTATATATAAAAAATGCTGAAATTTAATTTAGTAATATAGCATATTACTTTAGAACCTCAGTTGTGGAATTTTTAAACCCAGGTTTGAGACCTGGCTCTATTTACTAGCTGTGTGACTAGGTAAATTGATACCCTCTCAAGCCTCAGTTTACCCTACTTGTAGACATAATACAAATACCTCATGTGGAGGTTATAAAGAGACAATGTGTGTGTTTGACACATAGAAATCATTTAAATATTAGTCTCTGGGGCATCTAGGCGACTCAGTTAAGTGTCTCACTTTGGCTCAGGTCATGATCTCAGGGTCTTGGGATTGAGCCCTTAGGCTCCCTGCTCAGCGGGGAGCATGCTTCTCACTCTCCCTCTATCCCTCCCCTGGCTCGTGCATGCTCTCTCTCATATAAATAAATAAAATCTTTTTTTTTTTTAAGTTTTATATATTCACTTGACAGAGATCATAAGTAGGCAGAGAGGCAGGCAAGCAGAGGAGGAAGCAGGCTTCCTGCTGAGCAGAGAGCCTGATGCGGGGCTCGATCCCAGGACCCTGAGATCATGACCTGAGCTGAAGGCAGAGGCTTAACCCACTGAGCCACCCAGGCACTCCATAAATAATTAAAATCTTAAAAAAAGAAATTGGGATGCCTGGGTGGCTCATGGTTGGTTAAGCCTCTGTCTTTGGCTCAGGTCTTGATCCCAGGGTCCTGGAATTGGTCCTGTATCAGGCTCCTTGCTCATAGGGGAGCCTGGTTCTCCCTCTGCCTGCTGCTACCCTCCCCCCACCCAGCTTGTGTGCATGTGCGCACTCTCTGACAAGTAAATAAATAAAATCTTTAAAAATAAATAAATGTTAGTCACAGTTACTATGTGTTAAAGAATATCATTATTGCAGTTACTGTCAGAGATAATCTTTAGTCCACACTGTGGTAAAGGCTTAAGTTTGAGCCTTACTCTGGAGATTTTGTCATATAGCATTATAGCACTTAATCAGCTGAATTTAACCCAGATAACATTTCTAAAATTACTGGGAACTGAAGACTTTTTGCAGTCTTTCTTGCCTTACATTTGGAATTCCTTTTCCCATTTGGTTTAGCAGTCTGTGTGGAGCCTTAGCATGCACGTATATCTTAATAAATGGGATGAATACTTTTTACCTGAAACAATTTTATTCCTTTTTTTTCCCATTTCTAGAACAGTGGTTCATAGTAGCTTTTCAGTCTGTATTTATTAAGTGAATGAAGGAAGCTTCATCTTTTAATAGATTTTAAGATCAGGAAAGAAAATCCATTAGGTGATTAGGTAATCCATGGTTAATAGAAGTCAAAATCAAGTTCCCCTATAGTGGGTTTTGTGTGACCCATTGCCTTTTTAGGCAGTCTACTTCTAAGCTTTAAGCACAGGACTAAAAACTTCTGTTTGAAAATACATGTATCAACCTGCTTTCTGCATTCACACCCATTCCCTTGGGTCTTTTGGTAAAGTCCAAATAAGGCACATTTCAGGAAATGGAGATATTAAGATTAAGATAATATAATCATTGTGCAGCTAATTATCATGATGCTTTTTAGGACCTAGAAGCTTGCCAGTGATATAGTTTGAATACAGTGATTTAAAATTTAGTTTGTGTACAGTATAGTTCATAGTAATATGTATTTAAAAGTCTGGTTAAGTCCAGTTTAGTACATTTTTATTTTAAAATGTACATCTTTTCTTTTCCTCCCTACAAGGAAAATATATACAATGATCTACAGAAACCTGGTAATAGTCAATCAGCATGGTAAGTTAATTTTAAATACCATAAAAACACCATAGAAGTATTTTGAATACATTCTGTGTATGTGGAGTCATTTAACAGGAAGAAATGAACTACATGAACTAAAACAACTTAATACTAAGGTTCTAATGCATATTTGGGATATGTAAAGTTAATTAACATACCTTATTCCATCATTTTAAGCCTTGGGATATCAGTATTAGAATTTGTTTTGAAAGATAATTTGTTTGGTTTTTTTTGGCGGTGGGAGGTTTCACAAACATTTATTAAACACTTTATTTTTAAATTTTTATTTTAATTTCAGTATAGTTAATATACTGTGTTATATTAGTTTCAGCTTTGCAATGTGGTGATTCAGCAGTTCCATATACATTAGCAAGTGCTTATCATGACAAGTGCTCTCCTTAATCCCCATCACCTGTTTAACCCATTCCCCTACCCACCTACCCTCTGGTAACCATCATTTGTTCTCTATGGTTATGAATCTGGTTTTTGATTTGTCTCTTTTTTCTTGGTTTTGTTTCTTAAATTTCATATATGAGTGAAATCATATGGTATTTGTCTTTCTCTGACTGATTTCACTTAACGTTATTTTCTCTAGGTCCATCCATAGTGTTGCAAATGGCAGGCTTTTTTTTATGGCTGAATACTATTCTATTATGTATATATACACCACATCTTTATCCATTTATTTATTGATGGACAGTTATGGTGCTTCCGTAATTTGGCTGTGGTAAATAATGCTGCATATATCTTTTCAAATTGGTGTTTTTGTATTCTTCGGGTAAATACTCAGTAGTAGAATTACCAGATCAGTGATGATTCTGTTTTTAATTTTTGAGAAACCTCCGTACTGTTTTTCACAGTGATTGCACCAGTTTGCATTCCCTACAGCAGTGCATGAGGGTTCCTTTTTCTCCACATCCTCACCAACATTTGTTGTTTCTGAAAGGTAGATAATTTCAAGGCCATGCTTACTCAACATATGATCAAACCTTGAAACATGTATTGAAAGGCTTGGGAAGTAATACAGATACCTAAGTAGGACAGTTTGAATGGATGAGCCCTTTTTTGTTTGTTTTTTATAATACATAAAACTTTTATCAATTTATTCAGGTATGTGGCATTTAATTTCCCTACCTGTAGACTTGCAGTTCTTAACTGGTTATTTTTGGGTTACATACTCCTTGGATACTCTGATGAAAGCATGGGTTCTTATTTCAGAGAGATAAACATATACAGTGATAAGCTGATAAATGTTTAACAACCCACTTTTCAGGGGGGAAAAGCCCTGATTTTTGGTGTTTGCTGAGTTCCATGGTGTAAGTAACTCCCATCTTGGCCAATTTCAGGCTACTTATATGGAGTTGGTAAGAAAGGTACAGTCTGCTTTGAGTACCAGTAGGAGCTGGCTCCCAACACTATAGACCTTTTAAAGCCCATTCTTGAATTACAATTAAAAACTGTTCTCGGAAGCTTGTTTGCTTCCTGCAGTGAACTGGCCACTCTTTTGTCCTTCTACTAGTCTGTATTGGGACTTTATTGTTCTGTTGTTTTATTATACTTGTTTTATTTCTTTTTTTTTTCTTGTATCCTGATCAGATTTGCATTATGCATCAACACTACAGTATTTTATTAATAGGATGTTTAATAAATGTGTTGAGTTGAATCCTCTTCCATAGTTAGGACTTAAGACCCAGAAAAGGGCATCACTCTCTTATCCTAGAGTAAAAGTGACTGTTAGACTGGTGATATGTTTTAATGTTTTACAAAGCTCTTTATGAAATCAAATGAAGGCAAATAAACAACTATATTATTATAGTAGTATTTTCAGTTTTCTTAAATATTATCCCTGATGTGTTCATTCATTCATGTAAAGAAACCTTGGTAGATTACTAGGAAAATTATATTAGTGAGATGGTAACCTGTAGATTACTTAGGTTATTTCCATTCTGGGTTTGTTTCAGGTTTTAGTTAGTAGAATTAACTTCAGAACTCCTGTAACTGTTCTCAACCTGTCACACCTAGTACTTCTTTTTTATTACATCTGAATTGTAACAGGTCTTCTATTAAAACAAAATATAACCTTCTATATGTACAACTTAAAATCAGTATAATACATAACCCATAATATAAAACTATTATAATAACGTGAATAATTCCAGAATATTAATGTGTGGGCCTGACATACCTATTAAAATGAAAATGTTTCCAAGGGAATAACAAAGAGTATTTAATTATGACCTTTGGCAACTCCATATTTCCTATCTGAAATTTTGACTTGGGAGCTCTAGGTCTGTACATCCATCTACAAATTAAACCCACCTACCTGAATGAGTTTCATCCACTTAATTCATTATCTTTCTTTCTTAATCTGTTTACCTTCTGAAGTTTCTCTCTTGGTGAATGGTACCACCCATTTATCCATCCAGGGCAGAATCTTGGAGTCCTTGACACCTTTCTCCCTTGCCTTTTATATGACACCAGGCCTTGTTGGTTTTTACCTTTTTAACTTCTCTGAAATTGATCTTTTTTCCATGCCTTAGTTTAGGCTTTAATATTTTGACATTGTATTATTGCTGTAACTGTTTAGAACTGGCTTCCCTGTCTCTGCTCTCTTTTTCTTCTATTTTGCCAAAGTGATTTGTTGTTCCTCTGCTTAAAATGACCAATGAGGGGTTCCTTATTGTTCCCTGGATAAAAAACTTGCTGTGAGCTAGCAAATCAGTTTTATCTATTGGATTAAACCTTTTTAAAGGTGAGTGGCTGCAGCAGTGCCACAGGGCAGCTTCTGAAGTGTCCCTGGGAGGAATGCGATGATGCAGGCTTGAGGGCAAAAATGCAGCTTGTTGCCTTCTTTTTGCAGTTTCACAAGACACACAGGGTCCTTTGTCATCCTGCTTACCTACCAAGAATAATTGACTCCCTGTAATTCCTCACAACAAAGCATTGGTAATTCACTTCTAGATGCTTTTTTCACAGGGTGTTCCTCAGTCTGGAATAGATTTTTTTAGTCCTGCTGCTTCAAATTCTACTATGTGAAACTTTTTCTGATTCCTTTTTCCTCAGACCCTGCCCTGTCCCTACCAAATAATCATTGCTCTGTATTCTTCACTGATTTATCTTATAATACTTCTTTTATCCTGTTTATTATACTTTTGTTACTCTTAGTGAAAACTACTCTGTATTAAAATTGAATTATCTTAGGGCACCCGGGTGGCTCAGTGGGTTAAAGCCTCTGCCCTCAGCTCGGGTCATGGCCCTGGGATCGAGCCCCGCATCGGGCCCTCTGCTTAGCGGGGAGCCTGCTTCCCTTCCTTCCTCTCTTCCTGTCTGTCTACTTGTGATCTCTGTCAAATAGATGAATAAGGTCTTTAAAAAAATAAAATAAAATTGAATTATTTACATATCCAGTATCTAGCATGGGTTTGGCTCCTGGGAGATACACATTTACTGTTTGTTGAAAGGTTAAATTGTGTAAGGAGTTTGTCTTGGACTGACAAACTAGTTTTTTTTCCTATTTTGTCATTCTCTGTTGTTATGTTGTTTTTTCCCCCCATCAGAATCATCAGATTCAGGCACATCTGTGAGTGAAAATAGGTGTCACCTTGAAGGTGGGAGTGATCAAAAGGTAATCTTTGAAATGAACACATTCTAGTTTGACGTTTCTTGAAAGTTAGGTTATTTTAAATTATTTTTAGCTTCCTGGTGTTAAAAGTTCGTTTTTGTTTGTTTTTCCCCCTCTTGGATACTTAGGACCCTGTGCAAGAGTTGCAGGAAGAGAAACCTTCATCTTCAGATTTGGTTTCTAGACCATCTACCTCATCTAGAAGGAGAGCAATTAGTGAGACAGGTATATATGATTATTTGACACTTTCAAACAGCTTTTCATTCTTTATTCTCTAGTAAAATTAATGCATTTAGACTTAATGAAATTGTGCTCTTTTTTTTTTTTTGGCTTTAGGTGAATTTCTGAATTCTTATTTTTATGTGATTTATTTGGTTTAAAAATTGCTTTCTTAGCAACATTTTTCTGGTTGACTATAGCAGGCACAGTTCCCTGGGCTCCACTGGAATTCATAGTTAGCCAGCAGCCTGTTATTCAAGGTAATAGAGAACAAGTGTATAAACTCTTATTTTAGTCCTTAGTTACCTTACCAGTTAAAATATTTGTTGTTTCTAATAAGTGACAAAACACACCACTGATTTTAAAATAAGCAAAATGAGTAACCTCTAGATCTGAAGATGAGATAAAATAGCTAAAACATTTTTACAGAGAAAAGGTAGTGGAGGAGGCTGTTGCCTGGTCAAAAGTAATAATAACTAAAACTGTATGGTTCAGATGAAAGAAGAGTTCAGCAGATCAGTGAGATAGAATAGACAAACCTGGACTAGAGTGTACATGAGGGCAGAGGGCGGTAAGGACAGAGGATGTTTTGTTAACTGCATGGGACTGGAACAAATGGTTAGTTATCTGGGGAAGAAAAAACAAGTAATGTCTGTACCATATGCCAAAATGAATTCCAAATAAGTTTAAAAGAGAAATGAGATAATTATAGTGTATTTGAAGGGTATTCACTTTAAACTTGACAGTGCTATACCCTTATTACATAAAAAGTTCCCCTATGGGATGCCTGGGTGGCTCAGTGGGTTAAAGCCTCTGCCTTTGGCTCGGGTCATGATCCCAGAGTCCTGGGATCGAGCCCCGAATCGGGCTTCTTGCTCGGTGGGGAGCCTACTTCCTCCTCTCTCTCTGTCTGCCTCTCTGCCTACTTGTGATCTCTCTCTTTCAAATAAATAAATAAAATCTTTTTTAAAAATCCCCTATAATTGATTAAAATATCAAAATCCATATATAGCCAAAAGGGCAAAAAACTAAGATTTTCATAGTAAATACAAATGACTGATAAATAGGAGGGAGGGGATGGATTTTAGTGATTTTGCTTTATACACAATAAAAAATACAGAAATGTTTTTCCTAGGCTATCAAATTAGCAGAGATGAGTTTTTGACTCATCCTTGTTAGCTTGTGTATTGGTACTGTTGTACTATTGGTGTCTGTTGGTATAAGTTGTTGGAGTTAGACCTTTATGGATTATAAAAAGGTTTGTAGTTCTTATCATTATTCCAGTAACTGTACTTCTAGAAATCTGTTCTAGAGATATAATCAGAAATTCAAAGATTATATATGTAGAGACACTAATTACAGCATCATTTATAATTGAAGACATATGAGAAAATGTCATCACTCTAAATCAGGCCATTGCCATATCTTCTTTGACCATAGCAACAGCATTCTGTTTGCTCTTGCTTTTGTGTTCCATCATGTAGTACTGAAAGAGATGGTTAAAGGTAAATTGAATTGTATCTCTTCCCACTTAGCCACTTCTGTTACTTCAGATAAAACCCACACTTTTTGGGGCACCTGGGTGGCTCAGTCAGTTAAGCGTCTGCCTTCAGCTCATGTCATGCTCCCAAGGTCCTGAGATCCAATCCCATGTTGGGCTTCCTGCCTAGTGGGGAGTCTGCTTCTCCTTTTCCCTCTCCCCCTGGCTTGTACTCTTTTTCTCTCTCTCTCTCAAAGAAAGAAAGAAAGAAGAATCTTAAAACACCACACTTTTTCCCTCAGCCTACAAGGCCATAATCTACCTTTAACCTGGTTTTTAGCCTTTACCCCTTCTTTATTGTTTCCACTGTACTAATTAATTGGTTCCTCAAGTCAAAAATTCTTCCTTAAGGATGTTTGCAGACAGATTTTTTTTTCTGCCAGCAATTCTTCCTATCTCTGCTTATATGATCAGCTCCTCGTTTTTCTGTTTTTGCTTAAAAGTGACCTTCTGGGGCTCCTGGGTGGCTCAGTGGGTTAAAGTCTCTGCCTTCGGCTCAGGTCATGATCTCAGGGTCCTGGGATCGAGCCCTGCATCAGGCTCTCTGCTCAGCAGGGAGCCTGCTTCCTCCTCTCTCTCTCTCTGCCTGCTTCTCTGCCTACTTGTGATCTCTGTCAAATAAATAAATAAAATCTTAAAAAAAAAAAAGAACTTGTGATCTAGTTATGGAGATCAACATAGAATTACTTAAAATATAGGATATAACAGTGGGGAATTAAGAGGAAAAAGATGTCTTCTGGCTAGGAAGGTCAAGAGAAGGAAATGGAGTGAGCAGAGGTGTGGGAGTTGTACCTGTTTCAGGCATATGGATTATAGTTTATTTAATCCCATAACCCTGTTTGGTACTTACGTACAAGGCTGCAGTGAACACCTTGCATCCTTAAGTGGTTATGCAGATATTTCTCTTTCAATCTCTAGGATAGAGGTTGTCCACAAAATGTATTATTTTACATTTCTACCAACAGTGTATAAAAATGTCCTCTCAAATCTTTTGAAACTCACTCTCATTTTAACTTTCGTAATTTTTTTTTTTTAAGATTTTATTTATTTATTTGACAGAGTTCACAAGTAGACAAAGAGGCAGGCAGAGAGAGAGGGAGGAAGCAGGCTCCCTGCTGAGCAGAGAGCCCGATGTGGGGCTCGATCCCAGGACCCTGGGATCATGACCTGAGCTGAAGGCAGAGGCTAACTTCATAATTCTTATGGGTGAAAAATGGTATCTTGTTTTAATTTGCATGTCCTTGGTCAGTAAGAGATAGGAGATTTTTTCATATGTTTATTACTTCTTTGTATTCTGTGAATTGCCTTTTCATATCTTAGATTTTTTTTTTTTTAATATTTATTTGTGACAGAGAGCATGTGTGAGTAGGGGGTACAGAGGGATAGGGAGAAGCAGGTTCCAGCTTAGCAGAGAGCCTTGTACGGGTTCCCCGGGATCATGACCTGAGCCAAAAGTAGACACTTAACTGACTGAGCCACCCAGGCGTCCCTTGACTTTTTATTATTTTTTTTTTTTAAAGACTCTTTTTTTTTTAAAATTTATTTATTTATTTGACAGAGAGAGGGATCACAAGTAGGCAGAGAGGCAGGCAGAGAGAGAGGGGGAAGCAGGCTCCCTGCTAAGCAGAGAGCCCGATGCGGGGCTTGAGAGCTTTGCAGTGTTATACTTCCTTACTCTGGTATTATAAGAATATTCTCTTACAGGTATTTGGATGGTTTTATTCTTTGTGTTTGGCTCTTTAATTCACTTGGAAATTATTTTTATATTCAATATACTATATAGTAAGACTCATTTATGTTCCTGACAGATTTGGTAACTTCTAAGTCAGAGATAATTCATTATTTAAAATAAAATAAACCATCACTGGTTTTGATTCCTATTGAAAATACAGGGTACTGAGGAAATTGTGGAATTTTAAGAATACCTTCTAAGTAGGGGGTGCCAAGGTGGCTCAGTCACTTGGGCATCTGACACGTGGTTTCAGCTCAGGTCGTGGTCTTGGGGTCATGGGATTCAGCCCTGCTTCGGGCTCTGTGCTGAGGATGGAATCTGCTTAAGATTCTCTCCCTCTGCCCTTCCCATTCATGCTTGCTTGATCTCTCTCTAAAATAGGTGGATCTTTAAAAAAAAAAAAAAAAAAGACCACCTAAGTAAATTAAACATTTTTTTGTTCTTTTCAGAAACAAATCTTATATCCTACAGTATGCTTTTTTAAAAATTTTTATTTTTTTAATTAACATATAATGTATTATTAGCCCCAGGTGTACAGGTCTGTGAATTGCCAGGTTTACACACTTCACAGCACTCACCATAGCACATACCTTCCCCAGTGTCCATAACCCAACCAGCCTCTCCCTATCCGCCCCCTTACCACCCCCACCCCCGCAAACCCTCTGTTTTGTGAGATTAAGAGTCTCTTATGGTTTGTCTCCCTCCCGATCCCATCTTGTTTCATTTATTCCTTTCCTACCCCGCAAGCCCCCCACTGTTGCCTCTCAACTTCCTCTTATCAGGGAGATCATATGATAATTGTCTTTGCCTGATTGACTTATTTCGCTAAGCATAATACTACAGTATGCATTTAACAAAAATTTAGATTGGTTCATGAAAGCTCTAATGTGTTAAATTAGTTGTGGCACGGGCACCTGGGTGGCTCGGTGGGTTAGGTCATGTGCCTTCCGCTCAGGTCATGACCTCAGGGTCCTGGATCCAGCCCCATATCGGGCCCTCTGCTCAGCAGGGAGCCTGCTTCCCCCCACCCCTCGCCTGCCTCTCTGCCTACTTGTGATCTCTGTCTGTCAAATAAATTAAAAAATCTTTGAAAATAAATAAGTTGTGACTTAATGGAGATGACATTCTGAAAGAAGCTTAAAAAGCTTTTTTTTTTTTTAAGTTTATTTATGTATGTACGTAAGTTATCTCTACACACAATGTGGGGCTCAAACTCATGACCTCAAGATCCAGAGTCACATGTTCCTCCTACTGAGCCGGCCACATACCCCACAAGCTTGAAAAGATTTTTAAAAATGTAGTGTTCTGGGGACGCGTGGGTGGCTCAGTTGGTTAAGTGGCTGCCTTCGGCTCAGGTCATGATCCCAGTGTCCTGGGATCGAGTCCCACATCGGGCTCCTTGCTCAGCCGGGAGTCTGCTTCTCCCTCTGCTTCTCCCTCTGCCTCTGTCTGCCTGTGCTCGCTCTTTCTGATAACAAATAAAATCTTAAAAAAAAAATGTAGTGTTCTGGGGGTACCTGGCTGGCTTAGTCAGTAAGAGCTTGTGATTCTTGATCTTGGGTCTATGAGTTGAAGCCCCACATTTGGTGTAGTGCTTACTTAAAAAAAAATACAGCTTTTTTTTTTTTTTTTAAGATTTTCTTTATTTACTTGACAGACCTCAAGTAGGCAGAGAGGCAGGCAGAGAAAGAGGAAGAGAAGCAGGCTTCCCGCTGAGCAGAGTGCCCGATGTGGGGCTCTACCCCAGAACCCTGGGATCATGACCTGAGCCGAAGGCAGAGGCTTTAACCCACTGAGCCACCCAGGCACCCCAAAAATACAGCATTCTGTCATAGCTCTCAGTTGGACAGAACCAGTAGAAGTGTTCACTTTTGAAATAGTAAATGACTGTTTTTCTGTTTAATTTCATTGAAATAAAGTTTTGGTACAAGTAGGTACTTAAGGCAGCTCATTTGCTAAATGAATCACAATATAGGGTTTTAATTAACTTGTCTGTCTTTATGTATCCAGAAGAACATTCAGATGAATTACCTGGAGAACGGCAGAGAAAGCGCCACAAGTCTGATAGTATTTCCCTTTCCTTTGATGAGAGCCTTGCTCTGTGTGTAATAAGGGAGATATGTTGTGAAAGAAGCAGTAGCAGTGAATCAACAGGGACGTCATCAAATCCGGTAATTTTTTCATTTTAAATATAACAAGACTCTTGAGGCACCTAGGTGGCTCAGTCAGTTAAATATCTGCTTTCCGCTAGGGTTGTGGTCCTGGGGTCTTAGGATTGAGGCCTGTGTGGGGTTCCCTGCTCTGTGGGGTGTCTGCTTCTCCCTCCCTCTGCCTGCTGTTCCCCCTGCTTGTGCTGTCAAATGAATAAATAAAATCTTTAAAGAAAAAAAAAATAAGACTCTTGTTTTTAAAATCTAGTTTTAGCAGTCCTAGTAAGTGTTTGGATAAAATGCACATATATGCTATGC
>PISX010023676.1:0-29334 GCA_004024625.1 Mellivora capensis
TGTCTGGGCAGCTCCAGACCCCCAGAGAGGTTCCAAGCGGGGAAGGCACACAGAGATTTTCCCGCTGTCCCGAGCTGGGAGCGCTCAGACTTTCTGGGTCCTAGAGCCCCCTGCTGGTGCCCTCGCGCCTCTCTCAGGGGAGGGGGTGGAGCGCATCTCAGGCTCCGCTAGCGCGGCGCGGCACACTCGTGGGGACTGCGAAAGTCTGTTTCTGCTCCGGGAGGGTCCCAGCCCCTGCCACACGCCAAACGCCCCTAGGAGGTCTCCTCGCAGCTCAGCGACCAGGACCTGGTTTCTCTGCTGTACTCTCTCTGGCTCAGCGCCAGCCACGTCTGGCCTCTGTGGGGGACTTAATCCCCTGTCCCTAACAGTTCCAATTCCCACAATTTCACCCTATGATCTTTTCTCTTTTTGAGTGCTTTTTATCGGTCTTCAAGTTAATGCTGGTCCCCAGTCTTCGGGGACTCTCGTATTGGGGTATTACTTCCCAATGTGTCTCCTCTGGTGGCTCCCTCCCCCTTTTGTTTATCTTCCCATACCAGTCCGGTGTTCCCGCTTGGCTTTACCTGCCCACTGGCATCTTCTGCCCCCGTAGAGATCCTGACATCCCACTGGCGTCTTCTGCCCCCGTAGAGATCCTGACGAGTAGAATTTTGATCTCAGGCTGATTTCATAAGTGATCGGAGTTCCTTGGTAGGTAATCCGAATATAGTGAATACTTTGTGAGGTTTGGAGGGGTACTTTCTTTCATTTTACTTTTCACGAAGCCATGAATAACTTTCCTTTTTACTACTGTTTTTATGATTTTCCCTACTTACCCCAGCTATCCTGTGTAGACCCCAGCTCCATTGTCCTTGGAGAATTTGTCCAAGCCCTTCTAAATCTTGACAGTGAATAGGGTGATTGAACATAAAAAACAGAGGGTGGAATGAAGCCATTGTATAGGTTTTTCTGTAACATGTTATCTCTCAGAACACATCAAATCATTGTAGGTCCACCAGGTCACAAGCTGTGTCCTTATATGTCTTCACAGTACTCTATTAAGGAGGTCGTCTGCCACAGCAGTTCAGCCTTTCAAGGCTAGTGGAAATTCCCATGATTCAATTCTCTTGCTATTTCAGCAATGCTGCAAGGAACAAACACCTTAAGTGTCCTAACCATCCTTTTTAGTTGCTAGATCTGCCGGAACGTAGAAACACAGATTGGGTGGAAGGCCTCTGATGCCTCCTGGCCCAGGTAGCTGGCTCTTTTTCAGAGTTCCACCCAGGACATCTCTGATGAGCTGCTGTAATAGTTCAGCTACTACATCACCCTGGACAAGCAGCAGGGGCATTAGGCCACCATCAACATCCAGTGCTGGTCTGGGGTGAGAACAGTTCCAGATTCACATCCAGTCTTGGGACCCAGAGATGATCAGGGCAAGGCCAGAACTCAGACTAGACACAACTGGTTGCCCTGGGACCTGCCAAGGAAGGTGGTTTCCCCTGAACCTTTCTCCCCATGTCAGGAACAGACCAAGACTCATCAGCATGGGGGCAATGCCATGCAGCCCATGCTGTAGACAATTTTCAACGTGGAACTGGGAAAAGAACTGACAAGTCGGGACAGTTCTCCCAACGTAGATTATCTTGAGCAGTGTTAGAGATTCTAAGCCTCTCTTTTCTCCTATCTACAGTAGAGATGTTTACTGATGACTCAAAGGCATACAACTCTTAATATAGGCTATAAAGAGATAGAAATGCTGTCATTGCTCAGCTAACAGAACATGTACAAGTCATCAGTGTTTTATCATTTCACTCCTACAACCATTTGTACTTCTAAGCCTAGAACCCTTTTCTGCCTGGGCACTCAAGTCCCTTCTCTTGCACAAGTTCTTTAAAGGGATGGGAGTATGTAGTCTGAGCTCCAGACCCTGATCTTCCTGGTGATTCATGGTGTTGAAGCTGACCAAGTTGTCCCCTTTGTTTACCTGACAGGAAAAGGAATCCTCCCCATCCCTGGATGAGGCTTGTGTGATGCTCACACTCAAAGAAGGCAAAACGGAGAATTTTGTGCACTCCCTGGTACTATCCTTCCCAGACAGAAGTATCTGGAACATCACCATTTTCCACATCTACCAGTGGTTCACCTCATTCCAGCATGTCCTGGGTCAGCAGTTAAATACATGAGTGACCATCCCAGGCACAGCACAGGGGGAGCCTCCCATCTACTAGTTGTATGTCTTGGGACTGTCACTGCACCTCTCTGAACTTCCCTTTCCTCTTCTGAAAAGTGGGGGTTGTAAGAGGATGAACCTCTTAGGGTGACTCTAGGAAATCATGGAGGAAACATGGTATGGGCTGATTTGGTGCCTGTCTCTGTAGAAAGGGCTACTGGACATGCTGGGCATCTTCATGGTTAATATTTCTCGCTCCAGGAACACACTCTCAAACTCAACCCTCACAGGCCTGTGGCCCTTCGGGGTTTATGAAAAAGAAATGGAAAGCAGGTAGTTTTCCTATTTACAAAGGACATCTGAGATTCAATCTAGCTGGTCCTGGTTGTTGTGCTTTATGTGCCCAGATTAGGAGGGATACTGGGAGCAGGTAGAGAAGCCCAAGGGCCACTGTGTGTTTGGAAAGTCTTGGTTGGGATTACTTCATTCAATAATATATATTAAGCAAAGAGGAATGCAGGCATTTTCTAGTAACTAAGATGCCTGAATGGATAAAGTAGAGACAATGCCTGGGTCTCAGTTCTAGTCAGAGGGTCAGACAGGAACTCTACACATCATAAGCACACATGTCTAGTTTGTTAGATGGAACATCTTCATGGCCTATGCCAGGGATGAAAGGATCCACCTATATTTGGGTATGAGGATGGACTATAAGGTCAAGTAAAAACACGATAGGTCTTTGGATCCAGAAGGAGGGCATGCTGCCTCCACAGAGCAGGAAAGAGACTACAGGGGTTGTTGCTGGGGAGGGACTTTCAGAACCTTGGATCTCACAGCTCTCTTTATTTCCATAGGAGGGCTTAATTGGGAAGCTTCCTGTGAAGAAGAAAATGAGTCAGAGAGAACTCTGGAGGGGGTGCCAAGCTCTCTGGAAAGCAGAACACAGTCTGGGCTGAGTTGGTGCCTAAAACACCCATCTCTTTTATGGTCCATTCTTTCTCTGCCTGACTCTTTCCATATACACCTCTGTTGACCACCACAAGTGGGGCCAAGAGCAGAAGGTATAGTGAGCAGACCACTCAAAATCTCCCTCCAACCTAAGCCCTGATACTGGTCTGCGTGGAGGGTGGAGTAGACTAGATACATGGACATGAATAGGAGAGTATAAGTGAAAAAAACAGACTCATACAGGTTTTCTGGATGACTAGGCTTTCCATGGCAAGTATAGCCCAGAGGGGTTGGAAGTGGGTAGGGTCATTCTGTGGGACCCACAGAGGAAGAGTGGTTCTGAGGGAAAAGCCAGGCCTCTGATTCTGCTCCATATATGAGTCTCCCCAGCACCCTGTACCCCATCTTGGGTCCCTGGCCTGACCAGACACTGCAGTACATCTGGCCATCCCTGCACTGTGCCATTTTAAGGTAAAGGGGGCCAACATGCATCTGAAGTGGTGTGACTAGGACCTGAATAACCATGCTCCCATTCTCCTGATGCAGCAGGATCTCACTGAGGCAGACGCACAGGGTAAGGGGCTTTGCAAACTGGGAAGGCAATCTGGGATGGGGGTTCATGGATTGGGTGTTCCTTCAAAGGCCTTGTGATCTGTTCTGTTTTTGGAAAGGCACATGGAAAGTCAGTGACATGAATGAACCTTTCCCTTTCTCCTGACCCAGTGCCAGCTCCAGGGCTCCTTCTAGTGGCAGAGTCAGCAAAAGGGTCTCCCGTGGAGCTAGAGCCAACCCTGGCTCTGTATTAACCATTACCTCCAGCATCAGAGCCTGCCTCCTTTCCAGAACTGGAACAGGGCTCCCATTTTCTGTATGGGCACTGGGCCCTGAGCTGCAAACAGCCTGACCATCTGCTTTCCTGGTAATTTTCAGTCCAGCTCTCCAAATAGACACCGAGCCCACTCCAGCCCCAGAGGCTTCCTGCCTCCCCAAGAACCAGCTGATGGAAGAGAAACCTGAACTCCTGGACTTCCCTTCCAAGCTCGTGGAAGAGCATCTGACATACATGGATGTAGTGAGCAGCTGTACTCTCAGGGTGGGGCAAGGGCAGGGGCAGGATTTTCTGCTCTTAGATGCATTATACCTGCCTTTCCATGATGCGGACTCCTATGATATGGGACCAGATATCAGCTGCACCCCTTACCAGCCATGGAAACCCATCAGGGTACTTAGACCTAAGATTTCACTTTCCAGCTGCAGACCATAGAGATAGACACTGATAAGGACTGATGCAGAGTTACTATGTAGATGAAATGAGCCAGAACAGATGGAAAAATGGGTAGGCTTGGTTCCTTTTAGGGTGGAGGAGGGCAGCTCCCTGTGTGCAGCCAAGTCCATGGGTCACCTACTCATCTGGCTTGGAGGCTGAGCACTCTCAATATGTATTAGGCATCTGATGTGTACTTAAGGACAAGATAGAGAGACAAACCCGTGGTTTCAGCGAACATGTGAGAATGTGCATCTGAAAGGAGGGAAGGACCAGAGGGATGAACATTTGGAGGAGAAGATGCCTCCTTGGGGGCACCACCTCAAATGGCCACCTGGAGCTGGGATGATCAACGTGCACATGCCCTCCTTCTTTCCCTTGCCTCTACTTACTCCTGGGTCATCCTGTACTGGATTCCCACAGAGAAAAAGAATGAAATGAAATCCAGGGTCTCTAGCCAGGCTCAGGCCACATTCTCAGCTTCCTGAGCTCCAGCTCTGACCTGTGACACCTACCTAGGACATAAGTCTTGTATGTGAGAACATGTGTTTGGGTAAACAAACCTCACGCTGTTCTCTAGGAAGTGTTCAAGAAGATGCTGCTCCATCAGTGCCTGGGTTCCATTTGGTCCAAGTAGAATAAGCCTGGCAATGAGCACCTGGCACCATAGTCCAGGCCACCATTACCCAGTTCAACAGTGTGGTCAACTGGGTCATCACCACCTGCCTTGGCAACGCATGCAGGACCACTGGGGGCAGGTCCATGGTAGTGTAGCACTGGATCAAGGTGGCCAACGTATGCTATAAGAGGACCAGCTGATTTGCTCTCCTGAGCATCAGGAACTTCTCTTCTGTCTTTATCACTTCTCAGGGTTGAAGTCCCTCGTCTAAGACCTAGGGACTGTGTGGCCCCTGGGCTCTTCTTCCAAGGGCATGCTGACCTTAACTTTGATGGCCCAGTGTTGGGATGCTTAGTTCATATCTGGCTCCTAGTTTTGAGTGAGGCTCCATACCCTGTGATTTTCAAAAAGCAGGCCCTGGAGGTGATTAGAAGTCTGATGTTCTAGGAGGGTGAGGGGAAAGGAAATTGAGGGGAAGGTACTAAGGGTCCTAGGACTCTCTACGTGGGAAGCTGCGGTGGTCCAGAGGCTGAAGGGTCCCTGTGGAGGGTCCCTGTGGGCCCCAGAGAGGAAGGACTCATCCCTACCCTACCCCTCATGACACAGGGTGTCATCCCCTACCTTGGCATTTTCCTCACTGACCTGATGATGCTGGATACTGCAGTGGAGAACTATCTGGAGGTTGGTGAAACTGAGAATTGTGGAGGAGGGACCAGAGTCCTGAGGTTTGGGAGTAGAGAGCCCCTGTACTGTGCTCTGATCTCTCTGTACTTGGCAAACCTCGCTTCTTGACAGTCTCACAGCCGCCCCTGTGAGCTGGGATCTCTTGCCCATCTCAGTGATGAGTGAAGGGAGGTTGCACTTGGGACATTGGTCCCGATGCCCAAGACTGGTGAAGCAGCAGAGCTTCCTGAAGGCAAAGGTGCATGAGGTCTGCCTGAATGAACACCTCCTTCTGTGGTTGCCTGTGGAGGAAGAGTGAAGTCAGGACCCTGCACATCAGCAACACTTCATAGTCCAGAAGCCCATTCCTGCCTGAGGCTTTGGCCAAACCTTCTGTCATCAGAGAGGGTTGTGTTGCAGGGTCCCAACCTGTAACCATTTCAACTGTCCCACATCCTCCTCTCTCTGGATCCCAAGGCCTATCCTGGACCCCAATCCCATTATCTTTGTATGAACAGACCCCTCATGTGCAGCATAAGAAGCGGTAGATGTAAGGTACTAGTACTAACCAGAGGGCTCTTTATAATGGACTTTGGTTGTCTGCTTTCCAGGGGAATGAAATCAACTACCAGAAAAAGAATAAGGTGAGCATATGTGGCACTTGCTGTAGGGAAGTGGAGATGATGGGTATCAGAGATGTCCCTGGGAAGAAAATTTCTCAGCTCCATCCCCTCCCTCTCGCATTCACTGGAATAGGTTGATAAGAAACAAGTGGAAAACCCTTCTAGTTAGTAAGTAGGGATAGAGGAAAGGCATCAAGGAGATCTTCCCAGAGGGTGGGATATTTCTGCTTGCCTCTGAGAACAGGTTGGGACCAGATGAATTTGAAGGCAGGAGGGTGGCCATGTGTGCCAAAACCCAGGACAGGTCCCCCATCCCACTTCTCAACTCTCACCAGGCCCTGCAGCTTCCTCACCCAGGCTCTGTATGCATCCTGTGCTTCTCTCTTGGCCCAGGGATACTAAGTTATGATGGATATCGTGCTTCTCCAGGTGGCTGCAGATAATTACATCCTAGAACCCAAGGATCAATTTAGGCCTTCTTTCCAGTTTGTAGTTCAGTGGGGTTCAGTGGGGATGAGAGGTGAGGCCCATCAAGAGCTGGGTGAGGGTCAGGGTTTGCCTCTTTCCGTTGGCCCCTCCAGAGATCTTTCTTCTATATCTCCTTGGGCAGCCTCAGGCCTTGCTCCTGGGATGCCAGACTCCAGCTGTGGCAAAACATGGGAGAGACTCCTGAATTGGTGCTGCTGGTCAACTCACAGGTGTCCCTCTGTCCTTGGCTACATCCTGTCCTGCCAAACAGAACCCCATCCTAGCTGGCCAGCAGAACTCAAGAACAAGTAGAACTGGCCACAGTAACCCTCAGGGCTGAGCCCATGTCCAGTGGCAGCGCAAGGATTCTTCTAAGAATCTGGGGTACTTGTGGTGTGTGCACCCCATATACTCAGCAACCCTTCCTCCCTCCTAGTTACTTATTTGTAATTGGGGGGAAAATATTTAATAGTTTTAAATAGTTAAGTAATATATTTGAATATGATTATATTAAAGCCCTTTTTCTCCTCTTATAGCCCAGAACTGTGATTTATTTCTATTACTTCCTACAGTAATGTAAAATATGTAGACTCTCCTATTCATTCCTGAACTAAGAAATCCTACAGAGTCATCAACTATTCTATCTGGGAGGAAGTAAAAGAGCCATCCCTCGTCACTAGCTACCAGTGGCATCCCCAAATCCTCTTAACTCAGAGGACAGGTTCATTTCAGTATAATGGTTTTGGGGAAACATCAGAGAAAGCCCCACAGAACTCCTGAGATTGAGATGTTGCAGGTACTTTCACAGGGATAGCAACAACCATTGAACTTGCAAGTCTTTGAGAGTTACACTCCCCAGAACTATGTCCTTCCCAGGAGATGGGCTGCCTTTCTCCACTCTAAAAGAAGGAAGACTATATCCTGCTTCCTTTGTCAACATGGTGTTTTTGAGTTGTGTTTGTTTGGACCCAGTATTTGGAACTTGTGGTTTCCTAGTTTAGTCTCCGGATTTGCATCAGCACCAAGTGTGGAAAAACAGATAAAGAGGTCAAAACCTGTATGTAGAAGGGACAAAGCCAGAGGAAGACAATTTGTAAATGGCAGGCAGAACTTTCCATCCTCAGCCTCCCTCTAGGCTCTCCAGGTTCACCCCTTTACCAAGATCAGAATCCTCCTGGGATCCTTGTCCATGACCTCTGGATTTTTTTCCTGCTTGTTTTGTATGTGGGGAAAATATGTGAGGTGTACATTTAAGGTCACAGCAGGGCCTGATTCCACTAATATCTATGCTGGCTTATGAGCTAAGATTTCCAGCATTCCTGCATTTCCTTATGCAGTTCTTTGGAAGGCAGCATTGCCCTCCAGGCCCCAGACTCTTGGTCAGATCCATGGTAGCCACTGTTCCCTGGCTGGGACCTGATGGAGCAGGAATTGGTTCTCTCTTGCTGAGATAATGGTCCACATCCTTGACCAGAGAAACCCCACACTCTCCTTGCTGGCCAAGGTGACTTTTATGTCCATGTGTTTCTGAAATCCATGGTCTCATTCACTAGTTTACACACTCAGTCTCACCTTACACACTTACACTGACTTGTCTGAAATTGCTAACTTTGCTTTAACCCCCTAGATCTTAGAGCCATGCAATTGTTCTGCTCTTTTCCACAATCTTGTGCTTAGGTTGTCATAGGGTTCATGAACCTTTCCTGTCAGGAGAATGATGAATGAAATGATGAATGAGAGGGGAGGATTCTGGGGCTTCCATCAGGGGAATGCCACCAAACTGATGACCAGAGTAATCAAATGGCAATAAATACATTCTTATCAATAATTAATTTGAATATTTTATTTATTTATATTTAATGTTTTATTTGAATGTTTTATTTTGAATGTTGTTAGTCACCATACAGTACATCATTAGTTTTTGATGTAGTGTTCCAAGATTCATTGTTTATGTATAACACCCATTGCTCCATGCAATACATGCCCTCCTTAACACCCACACCTGGCTCACCCATCCCCCTCACCCCCTCTAAAACCCTAGGTTAGTTTCTCAGAGTACACAGTCTCTTATGGTTCATCTCCCTCTCTGATTCCCCCCTTCACTTTTCCTATCTTTTTCCTTATCTATCTATCTATCTATCATCTATCTATCATCTATCTATCTATGTATTTATTTATTATTTATTTATGTATTAACATATAATGTATTGTTTGTTTCCAGGGTATGGTTTTGTGATTCATCAGCCCTACACAATATACAGTGCTCACCACAACACATACCTCCCCAATGTCCATCACCCAGCCACTCCATCCCCCCTACCACCTCTCTGCTCTACCAACCAGTTTGTTTCCTGAGATTAAGAGTCTCTTTTCTTCATTTCCCTCTCTGGTTTCATCTTAATTTTTTCCTCTCTTCCCTTTCTACCTTGTTTCTCAAATTCCACATATCAGTGAGATCATATGATAATTGTCATTCTCTGATTGACTTATTTTGCTTAGCATAATACCCTCTAGTTCCATCCACACCGTTGGAAATGGCAAGATTTCATATTTTATGGCTGCATAATATTACATGATATATACACATCTTTATCCAACATAATCAACACTGATTATGTTGATGAACATCTGTGCTCTTTCCATAGTTTACCTGTTGTGGACATTGCTGCTAAAACATTGGGGTGAAAATGCCCCTTCACATTACTACTTTTATTTCTTTAGTATAAATACCTAGTAGTGCAATTGCTGGTTGATAGGGTGGCTCTATTTTCTACTTTTTGAGGAACCTCCCTATTGTTTCCAGAGTGGCTGCACCAACTTGCATTCCCACCAACAGTGTAGGAGGGTTCCCCTTTCTCTGCATCCTTGCCAACATCTGTTGTTTCCTGACTTGTTAAGGCTTGATGTGGTATCTCTCTGGTTTTGATTTGTTATTCTCTAGGGCTGAGCGATATTGAGCACTTTTTCATGTTTCTTTAGGCCATTTGGAAGTCTTCTTTCCAGAAATGTCTGTTCATGTCCCTGCACATTTCTTGATTGGATTATTAGCTTTACAGGTGTTGGGTTTGAGAAGTTCTTTCTAGATTTTGGATATTAGTCCTTTATCTGATATGTCAGTTGTAAATACCTTCTCCCATTCTGTCAGTTGTCCGTTTTTTTAATGGTTATTTTATTTGCAACTCTTATTTTTTTCATTTCTTTTCAGCGTAACAGAAATCATAGGTTTGCACCACACCCAGTGCTCCATGCAATGCGTGCCCTCCATAATATCCTCCACCTGGCTCCCCCAACCTCTGAACCCTGCCCCTTCAAAACCCCTCCTGTTGTTTTTCAGAGTCCATAGTCTCTTATGGTTCATCTCCCCTCCAATTTCCCTCAACTCCCTTCTCCTCTCCATCTCCCCATGTCCTCCATGTTATTTGTTATGCTCCACAAATAAGTGAAAACATATGATACTTGATTCTTTCTGTTTGACTTATTTCATTCAGCATAATCTCTTCCAGTCCCATCCATGTTGCTACAAAAGTTGGGTATTCGTCCTTTCTGATGGAGGCATAATACTCCATAGTGTATATGGACCACATCTTCCTTATCTATTTGTCCATGAAAGGGCATCTTGGTTCTTTCCACAGTTTGGCACCCGTGGCCATTGCTGCTATAAACATTGGGGTACAGATGGCCCTTCTTTTCACCACATCTGTATCTTTGGGGTAAATACCCAGTAGTGCAATTGCAGGGTCATAGGGTAGCTCTATTTTTAATTTCTTGAGGAATCTCCACACTGTTCTCCAGAGTGGCTGCACCAACTTGCATTCCCACCAACAGTGTAAGAGGGTTCCCCTTTCTCCACATCCTCTCCAACACACATTGTTTCCTGTCTTGCTAGTTTTGGCCATTCTAACTGGTGTAAGTTGGTATCTCAATGTGATTTTAATTTGAATCTCCCTGATGGCTTGTGATGATGAACATTTTTTCATGTGTCTGATAGCCATTTGTATGTCTTCGTTGGAGAATTGTCTGTTCATATCTTCTGCCCATTTTTTGATATAATTATCTGTTTTGTGTGTGTTGAGTTTGAGAAGTTCTTTAGATCCTGGATATCAACCTTCTGTCTGTACTGTAATTTGCAAATATCTTCTCCCATTCCGTGGGTTGCCTCTTTGTTTTGTTGACTGTTTCCTTTGCTGTGCAGAAGCTTTTGATCTTGATGAAGTCCCAAAGTTCATTTTCGCTTTTGTTTCCTTTGCCTTCGGAGACATATCTTGAAAGAAGTTGCTGTGGCTGATATCGAAGAGGTTACTGCCTATGTTCTCCTCTAGGATTCTGATGGATTCCTGTCTCACGTTGAGGTCTTTTATACATTTCGAGTTTATCTTTTTGTACAATGTAAAAGAATGGTCGAGTTTCATTCTTCTACATATAGCTGTCCAATTTTCCCAGCACCTTTTATTGAAGACACTGTCTTTTTTCCACTGTATATTTTTTCCTGCTTTGTCGAAGATTATTTGACCATAGAGTTGAAGGTCCATATCTGGGCTCTCTACTCTGTTCCACTGGTCTATGTGTCTTTCTTATGCCAGTACCATGCTATCTTGGTGATCACAGCTTTGTAGTAAAGCTTGAAATCAGGAAACGTGATGCCGCCAGTTTTATTTTTATTTTATTTTAGTTTTATTTTATTTTTATTTCCTTAGCAATTCGGGGTCTCTTCTGATTCCATACAAATTTTAGGATTATTTTCTCCAGCTCTTTGAAAAATACTGGTGGAATTTCTATAGGAATGGCATTAAAAGTATAGATTGCTCTAGGCAGTATAGACATTTTAACAATGTTTATTCTTCCGATCCTAGAGCATGGAATGGTCTTCCATCTTTTTGTGTCTTCTTCAATTTCTTTCATGAGTGTTCTGTAGTTCCTCGAGTACAGATCCTTTACCTCTTGGGTTAGGTTTATTCCCAGGTATCTTATGGTTCTTGGTGCTATAGTAAATGGAATCGATTCTCTAATTTCCCTTTCTGTATTTTCATTGTTAGTGTATAAGAAAGCCACTGATTTCTGTACATTGACTTTGTATCCTGCCACATTACTGAATTGCTGTATGAGTTCTAGTAGTTTGGGGGTGGAGTCTTTTGAGTTTTCCATATAAAGTATCATGTCATCTGCGAAGAGAGAGAGTTTGGCTTTTTCACTGCCAATTTGGATACCTTTTATTTCTCTTTGCTGTCTGATTGCTGTTGCTAGGACTTCTAATACTATGTTGAACAAGAGTGTTGAGAGTGGGCATCCTTGTCATGTTCCTGATCTCAACGGGAAGGCTGTGAGCTTTTTCCCATTGAGGATGATATTTGCTGTGGGTCTCTCATAGATAGATTTTATGAAGTTCAGGAATGTTCCCTCTATCCCTATACATTGAAGCGTTTTAATCAGGAATGGATGCTGGATTTTGTCAAATGCTTTTTCTGCATCAATTGAGAGGACCGTGTGGTTCTTCTCTCTTCTTATTGATTTGTTCTATCACAATGATTGATTTGAGAATACTGAACCATCCTTGTAACCCAGGGATGAATCCCACCTGGTCATGGTGGATGATCTTTTTAATGTGCTGTTGGATCCCGTTTGCTAGGATCTTGTTGATAATCTTAGCATCCATATTCATCAATGATATTGGTCTGAAATTCTCCTTTTTGGTGTGGTCTTTGCCTGGTTTGGGGATCAGGGTAATGCTGGGTTCATAAAAAGAGTCTGGAAGTTTTCCTTCTGCTTCAATTTTTTGAGACAGCTTCAGGATAATAGGTATTATTTCTTCTTTGAAAGTTTGGTAGAATTCCCCAGGGAATAATCCGTCAGGCCCTGGGCTCTTGTTTTGGGGGAGGTTTTTGATCACTGCTTCAATCTCATTACTAGATATCAGTCTATTCAGGTTGTCAATTTCTTCCTGATTCAATTTTGGGAGTTTATATTTTTCCAGGAATGAATCCACTTCATCTAGGTTGTTTAATTTATTGGCATATAACTGTTGATAATAGCTTCTGGTGATTGTTTCTATTTCCTTGGTTTTGGTTGTGATCTCTCCCTTTTCATTCATAATTTTATTAATTTGAGCTTTCTCTCTTTTCTTTTGGATTAGTGTGTCCAATAGTTTATCATTTTATTGATTCTTTCAAAAAACCAGCTTCTAGTTTCATTGATATGTTCTACTGTATCTCTAGTTTCTACTACATTAATCTCTGCTCTCATCTTGATTATTTCGCTTCTTGTGTGTGGAGTTGGTTTAATTTGTTGATTCTCCAGTCCTTTAAGGCGTAGAGACAGCTGGTGTATTCTGGATTTTTCAATTGTTTTGAGGGAGGCTTGGATGGCTATGCATTTCCCCCTTAGGACTGCCTTTGCTGTATCCCATAGGTTTTGGACCTAAGTGTCTTCATTCTCAACGGTTTCCATGAATGGTTTAAGTTCTTCTTTGATCTCCTGGTTGATCCAAGCATTCTTAAGCAAGGTGGTCTTTAGCTTCCAGGTGTTTGAGTTCCTTCCAAACTTTTCCTTGTGGTTGAGCTCCAGTTTCAAAGCACTGTGATCTGAGAATATGCAGGGAATAATCTCAATCTTTTGGTATCGGTTGAGTCCTGATTTGTGACCCAGTATGTGGTCTATTCTGGAGAAGGTTCCATATGCACTTGAGAAGAATGAGTATTCTGTTGTTTTAGGGTGGGATGTTCTGTATATATCTATGAGGTCCATCTGGTCCAATGTTTCATTCAATGCTCTTATTTCTTTATTGATTTTCTGCTTGGATGATCTATTACTGAGAGAGGCGTGTTGAGATCTCCTACTATAAATGTATTCATATCGACATGACCTTTTATCTTGATTAATAGTTTTCTTATGTAATTGGCTGCTCCCATATTGGGGGCATAAATATTTACAATTGTTAGATCTTCTTGGTGGATAGTCCCTTTAAGAATTATGTAGTGTCCATAAAAAAAAAAAGAATTATGTAGTGTCCTTCTGTATCTCTGACTACAGCCTTTAGTTTAAAATCTAATTTATCTGATATGAGAATCGCTACCCCGGCCTTCTTTTGAGGCCCATTGGCATGAAAGATACTTCTCCGTCCCTTCACTTTGTCTGGGTGTATCCTTCGGTTCAAAATGGGTCTCTTGTAGACAACATATGGATGGGCCCTGTCGTTTTATCCAATCTGCAACCCTGTGCCTTTTATGGGCACATATAGGCCATTCACATTGAGAGTGATTATTGATAGATAAGTTTTTATTGACATCGTATTACCTTTGAAGTCTTTCTTTCTGTAGATTGTCTCTATATTTCTGTTCAATGATATTCTTGGGATTTTTCCTCTTTTATAGAACCCCCCTTAATATTTCCTGCAGTGTCAGGTTGGTGGTTGCAAACTCTTTTAAGCCTTGCCGGTTTGGGAAACTCTTTATCTCTCCATCCATTTTGAATGTCAGTCTTGCTGGATAAAGTATTCTTAGCTGCATGTTCTTCTCATTTAGTGCCCTGAATATATCTTGTCAGCCCTTTCTGGCTTGCCAGGTTTCTGTGGACAGGTATGACATTATTCTGATGGGCTTTCCTCTGTACATAAGGTGCTTCTTTGTTCTAGCTGCCTTCAAGAGGGCCTGCCTACAATTATAATTCTTCTTTCTTGCTATTAGGTGTCTCGAGGACTTTCGAGAACCTATAATCTTCGGGGAGACCGTTCTGCCTCTAGTACATGAATGCTGGTTCCATTCGCGTGATTGGGAAAATTTTCATGGATAACACTTTCCACTATATCTTCTAGATTTCTTTCTTTCTCCTCCCCTTCTGGTTCCAATAATTCTGATGTTGGAACATTTCATGGCATCATTTATTCCTCTGATTCTGTTTTCGTGGCTTCTAACCTGTATGTTCAGGCTTCCTCCTGATCCTTTCTCTCTATCTGTTTGTCCTCCAGATCACTAATTCTATCTTCTGTCTCAGTTACTCTAGCTTTTAGAGAATTTAGATTAGATTGGAACTCATTGAGAGCATTGTGAACCTCATCCGTGGTGGCTTTCACTTCTGCCCTAACATTGTGAACATCCTCCCTGGTGGCTTTCAGTTCTGCCCTAATCAATTCCTTTTGGTCATCCATGACTTTTTCCAACCTAGCTATTGCCTGGATAATTGTTAGCCTGAATTCCCTTTCCGACATTTTGTCTATGTCGATAGCCATTAGCTCTGTTACAGAAGGCCCATCCTCTGAATTTTTCTTCTGCTCGGCATTCCTTCTCCTAGTCATTTTGGTGAGAGACGGCTGAATGGTTTAGCTGGATATCAACCATGGTGCAGTCAAGGTGCACCCTGGAACGCTTCTGAGCAATCAGGAGTCTCCACCCAAATGAGATAAAAAAGAAAAGAAAAAGAAAAGAGAGAGAGAAAGACAGGGGAAAAAAGGGAAGATAAAAGAGAAGGCTTTGCCCAAATGGACCCCAAGGTAAGATTTATGAAGTATACAAACAAAAACAGACAAACAAAAAGACTGATAAAAGTATATGACAAGAGAATATATATATATATATATATATATATATATATATATATATACACAAAAAAAGAAAAGAACCTCATCAGAAAGAACCCCAAGTATAAGATTTATATACTACCAGGACAAACACAAATTCACAGAAACACTGGCAGGAGAAAAAGATGGGAGAGTGGTTTATAAATTCTCACTGTGGGTGAGGAAGGTTATTTTGATTCTTCCTGGATGTATCTAGATGTCTTTGTTAAAGGACTCAACTTTCCTAAGATAAAGGGGGATTAAAAATTGGTTTACTTATAGGGGTAGCATTGATTGGGGAAAGGGGATTACCTTGAAGTTTAACTCTATATGAATATTAAAAAATAAAAATACAAAAAAGGAATAAACTAAACTAAACTAAGCTAAAATTTAAAAAATAGAAAAGCAAAAGAAAAACACAGGTATATGTATCAAAATGTTCAGGTTAAAAGGTTATTATGGAATTCGATGTACTGGACATCTCACTGTGATGGTAAATAGGTTAAAAAATTGTCTATATATAAAAAAAATGAACCAGGATAGTGCGAATGAATTAAAAATAAAAGTTGTATCTATGAAATAGTGGTAATTTTTCTCTTGTCACCTTTTTTTTTTTCCTGGTTGGTTTTCTGGGGGAGGGGCCTGCCACGTGGGTTTTCAGGCAATGTTCCCTGAATTAAGTCCTCCAGCCCCCCTCAAGGGGGTGGGCTCTGAGGAAACCAGTTTTTCAGGCTTTTGTTCTCTGGAGGTTTTTGTTGTTGTTGTTGTTCTCTTTTTTTGTTTGTTTCCCCTCTCACCTTGACAGCTTTTGATGGCTTTGGGAGGTTTAGAGGAAAGCAAACTGCACCCAAACCTCAGAGAGAAGCCTCAGTCTGTTCCCCTCTGGGTGCTGCAGGGCACACAAGTTCCCCTTGGCCTCTGACAGAGCGCGTTCTGAGTCACGCTCCCTGGGGACACAGGAACTCCTGGTTGTACCCAAAACCATGACAGCGGCGGTTGTCTGGGCAGCTCCGGACCACCAGAGAGGTTCCAAGCAGCGACCACACACAGATTTTCCTGCTGGCCCGGGCTGGGAGTGCCTGGTCTTTCTGGGTCCAAGAGCAGGTCCAAGAGTGCCGGGCTGGCGCCTGCACACACTTCTCTCAGGGGACGGTGTGGGGTGCGCGTGTCTCAGGCTCTGAGAGCGCGGCGCAGCACTCGTGTGGAAGAGTGCAGAAAGGCTGTGTTTCTGCTGGCTGGCAAGGCTCCCAGCCCTTCACAGGACCCCACGCTCTCTCAGGCATGCTGGCAGCTCAGGGACCAAGACCTGGTTTCTCTGACTCTCTCTCTCTGGCTCAGGGGTGGTTGTCCTGGGTCCGGGGACTTAAGCCCCTGTCCCTAACCACCCCGATTCCCACAAGCCATGATCCTTGCTCTTTTTGAGTGCTTTCAACCAGACTCCAAGTTAATGCTGGTCCCCAGATGCAGGGCACTCTCGTATTGGGGTATTACTTTCCAATGGGTCACCTCTGGTGGCTCCCTCCCACTTTTGTTTATCTTCCAATATCAGTCTGATGTTTCCACTCTGCTTTACCTGCCCACTGGCATCTTCTGCCCCTGTAGAGATCCAGACATGTATAATTCTGATCTCAGGTTGATTTCATGGGTGATCGGAGTTCGTTGGTGGGTAATCAGCTCACTTTAGGGTACAGGTTGAAACGGCGCCTCCTCCTACTTCCCCGCCATCTTGTCTCTTAATCTAATTTCTTGATCCTCCTTGCAAGCTTTCTATTACTCTATTGTTTTCTCCAACAATATCTGTCATTTTAAGCACAAGTTAAACAACTACCTCTAACTGCTTTTTTTACAATTATGGTGGGAAAGGCTTTTTGTTCTAGGCAAGCTCTAAGTGAGATTAAATACAGACAATCAAACAAGTAGGGTCTTGCAGACATCCCCCAGATAGATCCATTAGTGATAATTCTCTAGAAATGAGATTTTGAGGGAGCTCCAGACCCATTCTGTTCTCCTCAATAGTTGCCACATTGCTGACTTTCACTGTGAACATGGGCTTTAGTTTTTTGAACTCCTCTGGAGCCATAGGGCAGGGGATGGGACTAGGGCATGTTAAAAAAGCACAAAACTCATGGCTCTGAGAGTCACCTGGGTCTTTTTCTCCCTCTCCTACCAGTATCAATATTCTCTCTATTGCTACAAGTTTGAGTTTATTTCCAGAGTTCTTAAGATGTTGGTGGCAATTTTTGCCAATTTCCTGGTGGATTTTTTTTTTTTTTTGAGGAGACAACTTTTGGAGGTCCTTAAGCTGCAATTTTCACTGAAGTCATTCATCACATCATATTCTTTTGAATATCCTCACGCCACCATCTGGACTGATTAACCTCAGGTGTTTGCAGGAATCACAGTTCAGTGTACACTGTGTCTCAGAAGAGGCTCCTCACTTTAAAGTGAGGAGAGACACTTTAAAGTGTCCCTTTAAAAGGAATTAAATTTTTGAAATAAAGGAATTTCATTAAAGTCGTATACTGAATAATATGACTTGGCACCTCTGGATAATATTGACCATATCTACAGTTTAATCTAAATTAAACCTAAGTCATTAGAGCTTTGTTGTGTTATATTCTTCGTCCAACTTGAAAAAAAAAGTAAAGCTTATCATATGCACAATTTTATAATGGTAGAGTTTAGATATTTTAGATATTTAGATATTTTAGATGTTAGATATTTAGATATTTTATGTATGATTTCTTGAACTTGTAAATTTAATTAATTAATCCTCACAGTCATAGAGAAAGCTATTTGGGAATAAAATCAAGTATCTTTGGCCATGTATATTTTATCATATATTATCTTGATAAGGCTTGTACTCTATGGGAAGAAAATATGAAGTTATCCAGAGATACAAAGATATGGTGTAAAGCTGCCTATCATTGTACATCCATACTGTATCTTTAAAATACATTTAAAATTGTTCTAAGTTGGCCCCAGGCCTCTCTAGAGAAGTCAAGAGGATATAGCTGATTTTTGTCATCCTGTTTTCCTGGAGACCACTCTAAACATGTACACCACACAGATGTGTATGCAGCAGATGGGTTGGGAAAGACTCGGATTCTTATTGTACCTCATGTCACAGTTGGAAGTCTGAGCCTCATGACAGCATTACTGTAGTTTTGAATTGACTGCACTAAGTTGTGTCTAGGCAGCATACACATCCTGCAGTTTGCTTGGTTGGTTACAAGTTGTCTGTTGATTGAGAAACAGCTTCAGTCACATTGACCTCCCATCACCTCCTCCTCAAACATTCCTCATCAGCTCCTAATTCCATCTGTATGATGTTCTTTCTGTAGTCATCACCCCCTCCACTGCCCACTCCACCTATTACCCAGGTTGTACCCCAAGTTAATCTGAATGCATTCCTTAGATAGGCGCTCAGCCAGCCCCTCTTCCAGAGAACATCCCAAGATCTCTCTCACTAGAGCTGTGCCCAGGTCATCTGTTTCAGGGATCTCCTATTAGCTGAACTTTTTAATTTTTTTTTTAATTTATTTATTTGTCAGAGAGAGAGGGAGAGAGAGAGAGCGAGCATAGGCAGACAGAGTGGCAGGCAGAGGGAGAAGCAGGCTCCCTGCCGAGCAAGGAGCCCGATGTGGGACTCGATCCCAGGACGCTGGGATCATGACCTGAGCCAAAGGTAGCCGCTTAACCAACTGAGCCACCCAGGCATCCCTAGCTGAACTTTTTATTATGTGGTTTTTATTGTGTGGTTATTTTATGTATATCTTTGCAAGAATAATTAGGATCCATGGAGGCAGAGAATGTGAAATTCTTATGAGTAATCTGCATATACACCTCCTTGCATGTGGTGACCAGGACAGAGATTCTCCAGAGACAGTGCAGTGAGGAAACACTCTGCAGTGGAGAGGGTGCAGGATCTGAATCTGCATGGTATGCTTCATGCCTAGCTCTGCCATTCATACCACATGATGCAGGGCAGGATCAAAAAAATTTCTAGGAGTATGTATGTTCCCTCATGTCTAAAACAGAAGTAACAGTAGTTCCTCAAGGGCATTTGTGAGGAGAGAGAGAAGCATTATTCGTTTAAGATCTTGGGATGTATCTATCATGTTACCATTGACTAAATGTTGGTTGGTGGCCTGCAGATGGCCTAGTCCCACATTACTGGGTCATAGCCTCTGAGCAAATCAAGATCACTCAGCAGGCATGAGCCTCTCTGAAGCTCTGAGATCTTTGTCTTGTCACAGCTCTCTCTCTCCACTGTCACAGTCAACCTCAGTCAACCTATGTTATGGGCATTATTTTCTCAGTTCCATGGTATGTGCCTGAAATTTTTTTTCTTTTTTTTCCCCTGCCACATTTAATTAAAACGTGAGTGACTACAGTTGGATGTCTCTATTATAATCTAGGGTTTTGGGCTACATAACAGCACTGGGGAATCATTGCCCTCCTGGCCAGGCTAACTGTACAGTCTCTCAAGGTTTTTCCAAAGACCCCACCCTCAGGGGTCCTCCAAATGTCCCAAGCACTTAATATTTGTTAATTTAGTCAAAACTTGTAAAATGAGTTTAGTCACCTCTGCATGTAGCCTACCTGCAAAGTAGTTAAGTGTCTTGTCCAAATCCAGGCAAAAAAGCCTGGTTAATCCAATAGTCATAGAAGACATGGGATGAGTCATCAAGACAATTTCCTAGGGACAAGAACTCACACCTCAATCTTTAGAGGTCAATTCTTACATCTATTCAATGAACATATCATCCTAAATATACTCAGTTTTCCACTGAATGTGACTCTTCACAACTAATTTAAGTAGCATGCATCACCATAATACCAGAAGGAGTTAAATGCCAGGAACTTCAGAGGATCTCAGTTTTGAGAGCAGCATTAGGGAGCCTGTTGATACCAGCCTGTGCCACACAGTCCAGTGATGCACTGCAAGCTCAGTGCAAGACACAGTACCTCTCTGTCCAGGAGACCCCAACACTGAGATTCCTGAGACAGCGTAGATAATGCCCAGGGCCCTGAAATGGAAGAGACAAAGGGATGGTGAGTCTGAGGTCATGTGATACCTATACAATAAGAAGGAAGTGGCAGGGCCTCCCCTGATCCATTGTCAGCAGATCACTTAAGCAGAGAGTCAGATGGGTGGGGAGGAAAGAGGACTAGGCCATGATGGAAAGACCATTGGAGCTCAGCTTCCTGAGGGGCCTAAAGTCAATTTTACCTACTGGCCCCCCTCAAAGGGAGGACAGGGAAGTCATGTATATTCCTTATCTCCCCCTTGATGGCCTCCCACACCTGAGCTCTTAGTCTCCCCACAGGACTGAGAATAAGCAGCTGATGTGCCCCAGGGGTCCATGGCAGGGCAGGCACACAGCTCCCCCTGCTGCGTTAGACCAGAGGCACATCTAGAAGGGGACCTTGGAGAAAGAGCTGCATGCCCATGCACCTCTCCATGGCCTCCTTCCCACAGAGAGGGTTCTTTTCACTGCCCAGGAGCCTCCTCTTAAGACTGTGCCCTCTTCAGCAGCCCAGCACTCAGTGAAGTGACCTCCACAGCTTCTTCCTCCATGTAGGTCACTGTAGAGGGGGATCCAGAGGGAACCCAACCTCAGAGAGAGCTTGTTCCAGATTCAGAACACCAGAAGGACCAAGGACCATGACAGACCAGCCAAGACCAACCCACTTTCCACTGTAGCAGTCAGGGGGTCCCCTTCACCTCATCCTGTGGTTGCTCTCTCTCCATCATCCCCGATCGGGGGACAACATAGGGAGGTCCTCAAGGACAGGGAGAGAGAACTAAGCACATCTTGTAGGTGCTTTACTCTTGAGGAATAGGAGGGCCCACCCTGCCCTCCTTGGCACATGCTGGTTACCCTCTGCCTGATATTGGACCCAATGGTTGATTGGGTCTGTTGTTAGGGTATACACATATAGTATCAGGAAACTGGAGGTAAGCAGAAGTTTCAAGGAAAGAGGAGGGTCTCTGCATTTTTTTCCCTGAGCAAAGCTAGTGCCAGTCACTAACATAATAATCCACACCAATACCTCCAGTGCAGGACAGAGTGATCTGACCAAAAGCCCTAGGAATTGTGGACAGCTGGGTCAGCAGACCATACCCAGGACCTTATAAACGGGGATGCAGCAACGACCCAGCACCAGAGAACCAGAAGAGAAAGGATGACTATGTGTGAACCCCATGACTTTTCTCCAGAACTCAGCAGCAGCTGCTTTGCCCACAAAATAACAGCAATAACTCTGGACAATAAGTAAGTACAGGCAGCCAACAGGTTTTTATCTCACTTCCCTGTGGGCCTTGAGGACAATGCAGGCATCAAGCTGCTGTCTCACTAAGCAATAATAATCAGCCTCTTTTCCAGTCTGGAGGCCAGAGATCAAGAAGCCTGACTGCCTGACCTGGAGCCCAGGAATCTCTCTGAGATCTCTGAGAGTCAGCTGCAAATCTGTGGGTCAGGAGTTTGGCAACGCAGCCCAGGTGTTGTTGCAGCTGAGCTGCTCCTTGCCTGCCAACATTGTTACCTTTGTTAGTACAAGTGATAGTGGCCATCTATCCTGGGCCCTTGGACACCGAGGGTGGCTGAGTCAACCCCACCTGGACCACAGTCCCTGGCATGGGGAAGGAGAAGTAGAACAGTGAGTTGGGTGAATGAGGGAGTGGACCAGAACTGAGTGAGGGGTTCCCCCACAAATCTTCCACCCAGAGAAGTTCAGTGCTCATCTGTGCATAAAGTGAGGAGCACAATGAAAGGGCATGTAGAGATGATCAAGAACTCTGCCCCCTGAGACTCCAGAAAGGGACAACCCTAATTCCCTATTATTCTTTCCCTAGGCACCCATGGGGGGAGGCGCTTCTACATTCATATATGTCCCTGCTCCTTGACACTCACCCATGGGTCACACCTCTGGCAGAATGATGTCCCCCAAAGATGTCCATGTTCTAATCCTTGGAATCTGCCCATATTTTGCCTTACATGAGGAAGGGGAATTAAAATTGCAGATGGAATTAGGTTGCTAATCAGCTAACACTAAAATCAGGAGATGATCCTGGATTATCTAAGTGGTCCCAAGGTCATCTCAAGGTCATTAAAAGTAGAAGTGCAGCAGAAGAGTCCGCTAGGATGGAGGTGAGTCAGTAAGCCATTGCTGGCTTTGGAGGTGGAAGGGGAAACTCAGCAAGGAGTGCAGACAGCCTCTAGAAGCTGGAAAAAACCAGGAACTAGATTTTCTCCCAGCATTGCTAAAATTAGAACACCCTGCAGACATGTTTATTTTACTCCAATAAGGCCCACATGAGACTCTAACCTGCAGAAGTGTAAGACTACATTTTTTTAAAAAAATTAAAAAAAAAAAAAAGACTACATTTTTGAGGTTTGAAGGCAATACATTGGTGGTAATTTGTTACAGCAATGGGAAAATGATACAGTAATTTCCAAGTCAGCAGACTGAAGAAGAAAAATCTTGATCATTCATAGATAGATAGACAGACAGTTAGATAAAAGCACTTAGGACAATTCAACATATATTCAGAATTTTTAAAACTCTCAGCAAAGTAAGAATTAAGAAAGACTTTGTCACCTTGATGAAAGACACTTACAGTTTATAGTTAACATAATAGTGATGAAAGACAAAATTATTTCTTTACAGAAAATTGGTGGGAAATACAGGAGTTGGTGGCTATCATAACAAATACCAGGGTTATCTATTGATTTCATTTCCTTTGGATGTATACATAGATATGTGATTATTGGATCATATGGTAGTTCTATTTTTAATTATCTGAGGAAACTCAGTACTGTTTTCTATAATGGCTGTACCACTTTACATTCCCACTAATGGTAAATGAAAGTTCAAATTTCCATTTTTTTACATATATATATATATATATATATAGTCATACATATATGTAGTCATACATATATATATATGTAGTCATACATATATGTATATATAGTCATCCTAACAGGTGACATGGTATTGTCCTTTGATTTGGATATCTCTGATGATTAATGATGCTGAGCTCTTTTTCATATATCTGTTGGCCACTTGTATTTATTCATTGGAAAAATGTCTATGGAAATATTTAACCCATTTTTCTGGGCAGAAGGCATCAGGGAAATACAAATGAAAACCACCATAAGGTACCAACTTAACACCAGTCAGAATGGCTAAAATTAACAAGACAGGAAATCACAAACATTGGCGATGATGTGGATAAAGGGGAATCCTTTTGCACTGTTGGTGGGAATGCAAGCTGGTACAGCCACTCTGGAAAACAGTATGGGGGTTCCACAAGATGTTAAAAACAGAGCTACTCTATGACCCAGCAATTGCACTACTAAGTATTTACCCCAAAGATATAGTGAAAAGAAGGGGCACATGCACCCAATGTTCATAGCAGCAATGTCCATAATAGCCAAACTGTGGTGGGAGCTAAGATGTCCTTTAATAGATGAATGGATAAAGAAAATATGGTTCATATATACTATGGAATATTACTCAGCCATCAGAAAGGCTAAATACCTACCATTTGCAATGACATGGATGGGATTGGAGGGTATTATGCTGAGTGAAATAAGTCAAGCAGAGAAAGACAATTATATGGTTTCACTCATATGTTGAACATAAGGAATAACACAGATGACCACCGGGGAAGGGAGAGAAAACTGAATGGGAAAAAAACCAGAAAGGGAGACAAACCATGAGAGACTCTGTATTCCAGGAAACAAACTGAGGGTTACAGAAGGGAGAGCAGTTGGGGGAATGAGGTAACCTGGTGATGGTGGTGATGGGCAGCATAGGTGGTATATGCAACTCAAAAACTAATGCTCTACTATGTGTTGGCTAGCTGAACATAAACAAAACAAAAACTATAAGCCTGACTCCAAGGGGGGAATAAAAAGAAAAAAATAGAGCCTGGTCCTATTTCCACCAGAACTGCTTTGAAGCACTGTATGATCAGTAGGCTTGGTGCATGTGGGGTGCTGCTTGTGTTGGTCTTCTCAGGGAGAGGCCTGCTGCTCTAGCTTGGTGTCAGTGCTGCCCCAATGAATATGCACTTTCCAGGCACAGGGGGACCGTGTTTGGTGCAAGCCGCTCTCACCTCTGGGTGAGACTGGGTGAGAATGACACTGGGGGTCATTCTCTGAAGTCTGTGTTGGTGGAGGGGAATATGGCACCACCCCAATTTTTCCTCCCTGAACTGGGGAATCTTATACCCCCTGCTGCTCAGAAAGCCCTCACAGAAAAGTGAGGGCCTTCAGCACACCAGGCATCTCTCCTGTGTTTTATCTTTGGTGCACAGTTAGGACTCTGAACTCCAAATTTTGAAGAACCCTCTGTTGTACCTTTTCTGCACTCTCTGGAGTCAAGCTTCCCTCCATACTGTGTCTAGTGTTCTTTGTCCCAGAAAAACAGTCCCTCACCTGTCAGGTGTGCAGAATCTATAGTGTAGCACCTGGAAAAGCAGCAATCAGGTTATTTACCCTCTATGTGCAACTCTGTTCCCTGCCAATGAAAGACTGTTTGCTGGTATCTGCAGAGTCTTTTCTCCTTGGAGAGGCAATATACCCTCTTCCAAATGTATTCCAAAAAGGGGAAGTTATCTCTCAGGGCAACACAGGAGACCCCCGTGCTACTTTGTGCACTTTCTGGACAGTACCCTCTTTCTTCCCAGTAGTACAACCCACAGCTCCCCTTTGGGGAATGCTGTGCACTTCCAAAACCTCAGAGTTTCAGCTCCACAGATGGTTTGCAAAAACCTTCCATACTTAGTTCGCCTTGTTCCCCAAACAACAGTCCAGACAGATTTTCTTCTTATGAGGATCCAATGCCACACTCTTTCAATCCCTGTCCTTCTCTCCCTTTCTCTGCCTGCAGAAAGGGCTCCCTCCCCTCAGCAGCACAGCAGTTTTTCTCTCCTGCAACTCATCTCCATGTAACTTGCACTGTCTCTCTCCAACCGAGAAGATCCTTCTTCCAATCCTCTGATTCCCTGGGTGTTCCAGTGATCTGACCTCAATACAGCTGTGTTTGGGGGTTGAGAAAAGCCCAGGGTCACCCTACTTCTCCACCATCTTAACCTGCCCCAATATTTAGATTGTTTGGGATAAGTATTCTCCAATTGTTGAATGGTCTTAAGAAAATTTCCAGAGATTTTAAGTGATTGTTCTTTGATAATTCCCATAGTTATGGTTGTTTTGCTGGGGTAGAGAGTCCATGTAGCTCCTCCCACTGCCATTCTAGAAATTCATATTTTTAAAAAGATTTTATTTATTTATTTGACAGAGATCACAAGTAGGCAGACAGGCAGGAAGAGAGAGGAGGAAGCAGGCTCCCTGTGGAGCAGAGAGCCTGATGTGGGGCTCAATCCCAGGACCCTGGGGTCATGACTGGAGCCAAAGGCAGAGGTTTTAACCACTAAGCCACCCAGGCGCCCCAAGAAATTCATGTTTTTTTCCTAGTTTGAGCAGAACTAGGGCCAGATAACCAGGTGAATGGAATGATCAGTATTTTACTTATGGGCATATAAGTGAGAAAAACCTGGAAGGGAGAAGAGGAGAGGAGAGGGAAAACATGTGGCAAAGACAGAATCAATAGGACTCAATGCCTGATCAAGTAGCTGAAAGGTGAGCAAGGGAATGGGTGAGAGAAGTGAAAGACATATGCTGAATTTTAGATACTTTTCTTCTCAAGCCTCTAATATTAATGGTCCTAGCTATGGAATCCGAAATGTATTTGAGACATTTTGTGAGATGTTCCACATGGATTGGG
This sequence comes from Mellivora capensis, assembly GCA_004024625.1. Classification (NCBI taxonomy): domain Eukaryota; kingdom Metazoa; phylum Chordata; class Mammalia; order Carnivora; family Mustelidae; genus Mellivora; species Mellivora capensis. Next base: position 26,089 of record PISX010023676.1, read on the forward strand.
TAATTGGTGAAATTAAGAAATTGCTGTTAATTTTGATGAGTACGATAATGGTATGATAGTTGTTAAAAAGCAAATACATAAAAATAGTCCTCAGAGGAGAGTAGTTATACTACAATACACTAGAATATTTACAGATAAAATGATTTCTAGGTTGTCTTCAAGATACTCTAGTAGGAAAATAAAAAGCATGGGATGGGGTGAGAGTTGGATGAAATAAGGACAGCAGACAGTTAACAAGGTGAAGGGTATGGAGAGATGGATTATAAATTCTTTGCTTGTTAATTTTTTTGTTAATATTTAAATATCTTCAACAAATTAACAACAAATTAACAAATAAATTGTTAATATTTAAATAAATATAAATTCTTTGCTTGTTAATTTGCTTGTTAATATTTAAATATTTTCTCTTATGAAATTTAAACAAGTAGAATATCTCTTCCCAAATAAATAAAGCAGGGACACTACAGAAGTCTCAATTTCAGGCTACAAGAGGAGGACACTGAAAACCAGGAAAAAAAGTGGCTTAATTTCGTTAGCAATAAGTTAGAATATGAGGCAAAATTGAAATATTTAGCTCCTCCATTTATATTTCATTGAAAATTTTGAGTGAATAAAAACAATTGGGGATGATGATAATTTTTCATGTTGATTCTGATAGAGACTTAACTGCTTACATTTATCAAAACACACTGAACTATAACTTAAATGAGTAAATTTTACTGCATCTAAATCACACCTCAATAAAGTTGATTATAAAAACAAAAACAAAACCCTAATTTGCACTACAACCTGGTCCCCCTGATCCTAGATGTTACATAAAATAAAAATTATTTCAACTCATTAACACACTATTGCTTCCTCTGCAAAATAGTGGCTTCAATCCTAACTTGCAGGTTGGATGAGAGACTATAACCACATCAATAAGAGAAAGGATAAAAACCATATGATCGGTTAAGATGATGGAGTAGTAGGGGGATCTTGAACTTGTCTTGTCCTTCAAATACAACTAGATCAACATTTAGCTATTTTGAACATGTAGGAAAAGGAACAGAGGATTAGGGATACAATCTGCAGAGTTGGGAGTGAGAGAACTTGGCAGATATGAGGCTTGAGGTTTGGAGCCCTGAATTGGGGGAGAAGAAACCCCATGGCAAGGAGGGAGAGGAAATCCATTTCAAGGAGTAAAGTCAGGAAGAGGGAGAAAATGGGAAATAGTGAATTGGGTTGTGACACACAATAAGCCAGGGCAAGGAGATCCCCAGGTTGGTCAAAGAAAGATCACTTCTTTCCTGGGGAGCATTTGGAGAATGTATTTCTCCTCTCCAAAGACAAAAGGCCAGTTGGAAAGCCACTGAGTGGTGCTTAGAGGCAGGGTCAGAGGTTGGAGCAGAGGTCAGAAAGCCTCTAAACTTTTCCCTGTGAGGGGCAATAGGCTTAAATCTCTGTGTGCCTGCTACTGGGTATTTACCCCAAAGATACAGATGTAGTGAAAAGAAGGGCCATCTGTACCCCAATGTTTACAGCAGCAATGGCCACGGTCACCAAACTGGAAAGAACCAAGATGTCCTTCAACGGACGAATGGATAAGGAAGATGTGGTCCATATACACTATGGAGTATTATGCCTCCATCAGAAAGGATGAATCCCCCACTTTTGTAGCAACATGGACGGGACTGGAAGAGATTATGCTGAGTGAAATAAGTCAAGCAGAGAGAGTCAATTATCATATGGTTTCACTTATTTGCGGAGCATAACAAATAACATGGAGGACATGGGGAGATGGGAGAGTAGAAGGGAGTTGAGGGAAATTGGAGGGGGAGATGAACCATGAGAGACTATGGACTCTGAAAAACAACCTGAGGGTTTTGAAGGGGCAGGGGGTGGGAGGTTGGGGGAGCCAGGTGGTGGGTATTATGGAGGGCACGCATTGCATGGAGCACTGGGTGTGGTACAAAAACAATGAATTCAGTTAACGCTGAAAAGAAATAAAAATTTAAAAAATAAAAAATAAAAAATCTCTGTGTGCCTGATGATAGGCTGCTTTTCAGGGCTGAACTGAGCAGAGTGAAGCGGGGGAGGGGGGAGCAGATTGCAGATAACCTAGCTGCCGGTTTTGCTGTCTGCCACAATAGATTCAAGCCACAGAGTTAGATGGCTGATAACCTGGATCCAGCTTTTTGCTGAGCATTACAATAAACTAGCCACACATGCACTGTGCATTGGCTTTTCCAGCCAGCTGGTGCTAGGCATGCCCTGAGCCTCTCCACCAGGGGTCGGGAGTGGGCCAATACATTACCAGGCCCTATAAAACTTGGGAGTTTTGAATCCCAGCCACTGGCAAAGATAAAATGCTCTGGCAGAGCCAACCACCAAGGCATAGACAGGTCAGGGCTAGGAACGGATGAAAGCTGGGACACAACAGATTGCTTTTCTAAGAGGGCTTTCTGAAGAGCAGTGGCTGAGAGTTTCACTCCCCAGGGACAAGAGGGTGAGATGACACTGTATTCTACCTTCCCACTATCCTTTCCTCCTCCCATTGATCCATCCTCCCACCCACAGTCAGAATCCAGAAACACTGCCTCCATAGAGGCTGAAGTCCCCTATACTATACCCTGACCACCTGGCCTGGCAGGAGCATCTTTACAAGGGCAACACAGCTTGTGAGCCTACACAGCAGGGCTCTCCCTCAGATGACCAACACAGGCCCCTGTATCTCCTAAGTCTCCTGATTAAAGAAAGCTTCAAAACATCAGCTTCTGGTGGAAATAGGACCAGTCTTGCTTCCTTTATTTTTTTCATCTCTATTCTTAATTTTTAATTTTTTTACATTTTTATTTTTCTATTTCCTATTTTTTATTCTTTGTCTTTTACTTTATAGATACTTTTTTTTTCTTTTTTTGTATCAGGCATATAATCTTTTATTTGTTGGTTCACGTGTATCCTCTCAAATTTTGAACCAGGCTTTTTTATTTTTTAACTTTTTTTTGGATCAAACATTTTTTGCTCATTTGTTGGTTTGTTTCATTCTCTTAGCTTTTGGACCATGATGCTTTTTTTTTTTTTTTTTTTTTTTTTTTTTTTTTTTTTTTTTTTTTTTTTTTTTTTTTTTTTTTTTTTTTTTTTTTTTTTTTTTTTTTTTTTTTTTTTTTTTTTTTTTTTTTTTTTTTTTTTTTTTTTTTTTTTTTTTTTTTTTTTTTTTTTTTTTTTTTTTTTTTTTTTTTTTTTTTTTTTTTTTTTTTTTTTTTT
>PISX010023677.1:0-29663 GCA_004024625.1 Mellivora capensis
TTAAATTGACAAGGAAGAAGTCAAATTTTCACTCTTCACAGATGATGTGTTATTCTATGTAGAAAACCTGAAAGACTCAACCAAAAGATTTCTAGAACTGATTCACAAATTCAGCAAAGTCACAGGATATAAAATCAATGTACAGAAATGTGTTGCAATCCTATATACCAATAATGAAGCAGCAAAGAGAGAAATCAAGAAATTGATCCATTTATAAAGGCACCAAAACCCATAAGATACTTAATAATAAGCCTAACTAAAGAGGTGAAAGATTGTACCCTGAAAACTATAGAACAATTATGAAAGAAATTGAGGGGGTGGGTGGATGGGATAACTGGGTGATGGACATTAAGGAGGGCATGTGATGTAATGAGCACTGGGTGTTACATAAGACTAATGAATCACTGACCCCTACCCCTGAAACTAATAATATATGTTAATTAGTTGAATTTAAATTAAAAAAAAGGAAAAAGCATAAATAAAATTTAAAAAAGAAATTGAAGAGGGCACAAAGAAATGGAAAAACATTCTGTGCTCATGGATTAGAAGAACAAACATGGTTAAAATGTCTATACTATCCAAAGCAATCTATACATTCAATGCAATCCCTATCAAAATAACACCAGCATATTTTTTTTTAGATTTTATTTATTTACTTGACAGACAGAGATCACAAGTAGGCAGAGAGGCAGGCAGAGAGAGAGGAGGAATCAGGCTCTTTGCTGAGCAGAGAGCCTGATGCGGGACTCGATCCCAGGACCCTGGGATCATGACTTGAGCCAAAGGCAGAGGTTTTAACCCACTGAGCCACACAGGTGCCCAACACCAGCATTTTAGACAGAGCTAGAACTAACAATCCTAAAATCTGTATAGAACCATAAAATACTCCAAATAGCTAAAGTAATGTTGAAAAAGAGAAGCAAAGTGGGAGGCATCACAATTCCAGACTTTAAGGTGTAGTACAAAGCTGTAATCATGAAGACAGTATGATATTGGCACAAAAACCGACACATAGATCAATGGAACAGACCCAGAAATGGACCCTCAACCCTGTGGTCAACTAATCTTCAACACAGCAGGAAAGAATATCCAATGGAAAAAAGACAGTCTATTCAACAAATGGTGTTCAGAAAACTGGACAATGACATGCAGAAGAATGGAACTGGATCACTTTCTTACACCATATAGAAAAATAAATTCAAAATGGATGAAAAATCTAAATGTGGGACAGGAAACCATCAAAAGCTTAGAGGAGAATACAGGCAGCAACCTCTTTGACCTCAGCTGGAGCAACTTCTTACTAGACATGTGGCTAGAGGTGAGGGAAGCAAGAGCAAAAGTGAAGTATTGCGACTTTATCAGGATAAAAAGCTTTTTCACAGCAAAGGTAACAGTCATCAAATCTAATGGCAACCTATGGAATGGGAGAAGATATTTACAAATGACATATTTGATAAAGGGTTACGATCCAAAACCACGAACTTAGTAAACTGAATGCCCAAAAAACAAATAATCCAGTTAAGGAATGAGCAGAAGATATGAATAGGCATTTTTCCAAAAGAAGATATCCAGACAGCTAACAGACATGAAAAGATGCTCAACACCACACATCATTAGGGAAATACAAATAAAAACCAAAATGAGATACCCCCTTACACTGGTCAGAATGGCTAGAATTAATAACACAAGAAACAACAGATATTTAGGAGGATGGGAAGAAAAGGGAGCCATCTTGCTCTATTGGTGGGAATGCAAACTGGAGTAGCCACTCTGAAAAATAGCATGGAGTTTCCTCAAAAAGTTAAAAATAGGAACTACCCGACAGTCTAGTAACTGCACTACTGGGTATTTACCCGAAGGATGAAAAATACAGTTTAAAAAGGGTACATGCACCACAATGTTTAAAGCAGCATTATCAACAATAGCCAAACCATGGAGAGAGCACAGATGTCCATCAACTGATGAATGGATAAAGAAAATGTGGTATATATATACAATGGAATATTACTCAGCCATAAAAAGAATGAAATCTTGCCATTTGCAATGATGTGGATGGAGCTAGGATGTCTTATGCTAAGCAAAATAAGTCAGTCAGAAAAAGACAAATACCATATGATTTTCACTCCTATGGGGTAATTTAAGAAACAAAAAAGATGAACATATGGGAGAGGGGAAAAAGAAAAAAGAGGGAAACAAGCCATAAGAGACTCTTAAAATAGAGAACAAACAGGGTTGATGGAGGGATGTGGGTGGTGGATGGGCTAGATGGGTGATGGGTTAGGAGGGCACTTGCTATGATGGGCACTGGGTGTTGTATGTAAGCATGGAATCACTGAATTTTATTCCTTTTTTAAGATTTTAAAATTTGTTTTAGAAAGAGCGAGCCTGTGAGTAGGAAGAGGGGCAGAGGGAGAGGAAGAGAATCCTCAAGCAGACTCTCCACTGAGTGAAGAGTGGAACGCTGGGGTGGATCCCAGGACCCTGAGATCGGACCTGAGCTGAAACCAAGAAATGGATGCTTGACTGAGTGAGCCATCCAGGTGCCCCTGAATTCTATTTCTGAAATCAATATTGCACTGTATGTTAACTAACTAGGATTTAAATAAACATTTGAAAAGAGAAAAAAATCAACTTCCTAATACTCAAGTACCTCTCAAATACATTTGGAAGTTTTATTAGGATTACATTAATGTTATAATTTAAATTAGAGAGATTTGACATCTTTATTATATTGAGCCTTCTTATCTACAAACAGGGATTTAAGTTTTCTTTTATGTACCCCAGTGCCCTATAGAAGAAAGTGAACGTTTCTTGTTAATTTATTCCTAGTTAGTATTCCTTTTTGGTGTTATGATATATGGGATATTTTTATTTCTATTATATTTTCTACCTGATTCTTTGTATATGGAAACACTAATTTTTTTAATGCCCCCCAAAACACTAATTTTTGTGTACTGATTTTGTACCTAAATTATGCCATTCTCTTATTGTTATTAATAGTTCTCATTTGAGTTTATATCTCTAAGTACACAATCATATAATCTCTATATACCAAATTTTTGCCTTCCCTCTTCCATTGAATGGGATCTTCTTTTATTCCACAGAGCATAAGTCTTTGATATTAGCATAGAGAAAAAGCTATAGTCTTCTTTCCTTTTATGTGTTCCCTTCTTTCATTGCCCACACATAACACTTTGTACGCACAAATATATCTTTCCTCAGGATGCCTGGGTGGCTCAGTTGGTTGAGCTGCTGCCTTCAGCTCCAGTTGTGATCCCAGGGTCCTGGGATGAGTCCCACATTGGGCTCCTTGCTCAGCTGGGAGCCTGCTTCTCTCTCTCCCTCTGCCTCTGCTCCCCTTGCTTGTGCTCTCTCTGTCAAATAAATAAATAAACAAATAAATAAATAAATGTAAGAAAAAAGTAATTCAGTGACTTATCATTGGCTCAACCTCTGCAATAAAAGATAATTTATTTAAAAAAATACATCTTTCTTCAAGATGCCTTTCTGAATTCTTCAGGTTTTAGTGGATTTTTCTGGATTTTCAGGGATAAATAATTTCACTTGAAATAATGATATTTTGTCTTTTCTTCCCCTTTTCTGCTTTTAACTGCTCCACTCCCTCAGTCAGTCTCTTTAAAACATTAAATGGAATTGGGGAGACTTGGAGTACGATAGTCCCCCTACCTGGGGTTTCCACTTTTTTGTAGTTCCAGTTTTGGAGGTCAGCCTTGGTCTGGAAGCAGATGATCCTCCTTCTGACTTATGGGCAGACCAATGGAACCTAATCATAACCCTTGCATCATTCACCCCCCTTCATTTCATCACCTCCGCGTTTTATCATCTCATACCACCACAAGAAGGGTGAGGACTTTTCACCATGTTTTCACCAAAACAGGTGTTTTGGGAGAGAGAGATCACATTCACATACCTTTTACTACAGTATATTGTCATAATTATTATTTGTTATTAATCTTACCGTGCCTAATTTATAAATAAAACTTTATCATAGGTAGGTATGGGAAAAAACAGTATATATAGTACGGAAGTACTATCCCTGGTTTTAGGCATCCACTGCCGGTTTTGAAAGGTACCTCCTATGATAAAAGGAGACAACTGTATTTGTATCCATCTTGACTTTCATAGGAATTTCACACAGTGTGAGATTCTCTGTGATTTTCTGAGTCTGTTAAATTGTTCCTTGAATTCCTAGTTTACTGAGAATTTCATTTTTTTTAAACTCGGTAATTGATGTTAAATTTTACCAACTGCCATCGTTTTTCTAACGATCTCATTGATCCCTGTAATTGCGCCTTACTCTCTTACTTTAACCCTGAACTTAATTTTCTAGTGTTTTATTTAGAGCCCTGCAACAAATGGTTTAGCAGAATAGAGAGCCTGCCCAGTGGGAGCCCACGCCTGCCAGTCCTGGGAAAGAATTACTTAGTTTTCAAGAGGGCCCAGACTATTTTGCTTCCAGGTGGGAGGGTCGGGTCGGCAGGATCTTTTCTTAAAACCTGGGGAACGCTGGGAAGGTTGAAACGGCCAGGTTTTGTTTCTCATAAAGAGGCTTGCCATCAAGCCGCCACCAAAAGGTTGTTTGAGCCCCGATTTTCCTGAGCTCTTCATTAGCCTCTTCTGCGGAAGTCCCGCCTTTCTCAACTCCCCATTGGGTTTGGCCAGCTCCTCCACTTCCATTGGCTAATCAAACAGGAGGTCCATCCCCAGGGCTTCCCATTGGCTGTTGCGCCTGCAATTGCTGTCCTCTCATTGGAGGAGGCAGGGAGGTTCTCCGTAGCTCTCAGGCTGAAGTTAGTGTTGGACCCGGTACACTGAGGAACGGTTTTATTCTTTTGTACCACTGTCTGAGTTAAGTCCGCGGCAAGTAGGGCCAGACCAGCTTCGGGAGACAGCTGGTCCCGGGGTTGGGCTGGAGGCGTTCAGCAGTACCACACTCCAGAACATGGCGGGGGGTGGGGAAGAGTCTACTTGGACTTGAGATCTGGATGCTCTGACTGGGCGAGGGGACTCTGGGTTGACGTCCTGAATGGAGGCCGGGGTGGTGGTGGTGGTGGAGACCACTGTATGCAGCCCCTGTCCTCCCCCGCAGAGCTCTGCGCGCGGGAGTCACCTCCCGCCGGAATCACCCAAGAGCCCAGTAGGCGCCCAGCACGCGAGGCCTAACCCCATGCAAAATCGATCACTAAAATGCACCGTGCTCCGCGGTAAACATAACTGGTAGGTGACTCTGGAAGACTTGAGTTGTCGGCAAGTTGATGTGTTAGGTTTTGTAGACCTTGAGATAAATATTTAGTAACTTAATTTTGCATTTTTGTTCCGTGGTGCAAATCGGGGACATTGAGATATCTATCTATCTATCTATCTATCTCAATGCCCCCCTTTACAAAATATATATATATATATATATTTTTTTTTTAAACCACTCAGTGTTTTATCAATCCTTGGAAAGGTCGTAGGCCCAAAGCAGGGAAACTGTATAAGGCCCACTAAGGCCCAGCGTCTAGAGTGGTTTGTGGATAAAAACGGTAGCGCTGCCTTGTCCCCCCTTCAACACGCTCCAGGTTTTGCTGGGTCCTGATTCAAGGAGAACCAGACAGATGTTGCTTTTATTACCAGGAGAAGCTGGCCCAGCCTCTCTGCATACTCGCAGAGCTGGATGTTATAGAATACACATGTAGATAAAAGGCTGAAGGAACTGTGGGGATCCTTGCTAAACAACAAAATTGAATATAGAAAATGCTTTATAAACCTGATGGGGACTGGGGCAGAGGCAGTGGTCTAGCCCCATGGCTTGTGTGGGGAGGTAAGATGTTAGTTGCAGTGGGCACGACCACGCAACCTGGCAAAAACTGCTCTGGCAGAATCACTGGCTACCTGTTTGGGTCACTGTTCTGTCACTCAGCTCTGAGGACAAAGAACAGAGAGACTTAGTACAATGACCAGGTAATTTTAAGTAGTTTACTCCATAATATCATGTAGACAGATACACCCTTGGGCCAGAAAATCTGTGGAAGAAAGGATGAGTATTTGAAAGGATACACATCAAACCTTAATTTCTGGGATATCAAGCAGATTTGGAGGGGGGGATGGTAAAGATTTATTTTTTGACAATTTAAAAAAAGTAGTACATATATTACATATACATAATACATATACATGGACAAAATAGAAGCTGCATAAGTGAGTAGTCAGTGAAAAGTATGTCTCTCTCACTGTGATGTCCCTGTTCACATACCTGGAGGGAACCTCCTGTTTCTTGAGTATCCTTCACAACAGTTTACGTAAATAGGCATTTATGTATACACACTCCTTTTAACTTTATGCACATTTGCATTGCTTATTTTTGCAAGGAAACCAATTAACAAGTCAATGGGGACTTCATACATAATATGTATTAATTAGGTTGGGGATAGGCTTTTAAATTTCTAATCAAATGGCATCTTAGATATTTGGCTGAGAGTGCTCAGACTGTGCATTTCTAGTCATTCTCAGAGCTGAGGTCTGAAATGTATGTTGGGGGGGTGGAGAGATTTTTAGGTCTAAAAGAGAATTTTGGCTCAGAGCTAAGTGGGTAGCATGTCTGATTGTGGAGGTTGTTTATTCCACTGGGTCTGCTGCATGAGAGGGTTTATGCCCATTTTTCAGCCACTGTTAACCTAGAGCTAGGTTGTGCTACTGTGTTAACCTTCTCATTGTTCTGAATTCCACCTTGGATGGTTGTGTGAATATAAATGCTCCAATTTAATAAGGTTTCTGAAGACTCACATGATTAGGAAGTAGCAACCACATCTTGTGTCAGTTGACTGGGGTCTTTGTCCTCTCACACATCTATCCATTCACTCAATAAATATTTCTCAAGCATCTACTATGTAGGAGGCAGTGCTCTACCTACTGGGGAAAGTGGTGAACAAAAGTAGATGGAAGCCCTTAATCAACTGAATGCAGGCTGGTAAGGAGTGAGGGTAGATGTCAAGATGTTCTGCTTTTGCATATTTGATACCCCGACTTACCTCCCCAAAGTACATAGTCTTGGCTTGGATCCCTGCAAGTTTTAGTTTGGAAATTTTCTGATCTATCCGCTTCTTATACTTCTTTTAGTACCCTGTGCAGGTCCTTCCTAGAAGGGGAACAATTCGGTAGTCTCCTAATTCGGCTTTGTTTTAACTCTTCACCTCCAGTTTTACATCTGTTATTTAGACTCTCAACTTAAGAAAAAGCTGAGCATCATCACTCCCATGCTTGACCCTTTCCATGAGCTCTTCATTGCCCATGGAATAAAATCTGGGCTCTCTAACTGGCTATAGGGGATCCTGGGTGACATTGCCTTTGCATGTCTATGAAAAAATGGAGATTCGTTGCCCACATCCCATTCAAGGACAGACTTGCTGTCCAGCTGTGGGGAGTGCAGCAGTCAGCAGAGAGCGTCCAGCTGTCAAATCCTTGAGGCCTTACCTTGGTTGCACAGAGCCTCCTGGCCTGAAAACACGTCTTTCCTAGGGTAATCCACACCTGGTGACCAGGACAGGTGGGGATATATATAGAGTGTCTATTTTGGCTTATGTGGGACAACTCTAATGATCAGTATTCCCTCCAGGTCTGCCTGCTGTGTTGGCTAATACTTGGTAGGGCTTGCTTGCAGTTTTGACTTCATCTACCCAGTTAAGCTTCTTCCCTTGTTCTTTCTCAGATATTGATCTCTAATAAGCACTTTCCACTCCAAACTTCATCTTAGTACCTAGTGAACCCAACCTGTGACATTGCCTGAACAGCTTTATCACCCAATGGTCTAATTATTCAAACTGCCTATAACTCTGTATGTACCAGGCTATTTAAAGGTCCTGTGCTTTTGTTTATGCCACACCCTTTGCCTCATTTTTCTTTTTACTTTTTTTGTGGCCATAACTTCTTTTTTCCTATCCTCTCAGGCCCACTTCAGGCATGTCTCCTCCCTGGTTCCTACCCCTTGGCATGGTTTGCTTCTCTGCTCTCCTACTTCCCTGTGTTTCACAATATTGCTGTACTTTGTGGCATTGTGAAGTGTGTTTTCCACTTAGAAATGGTGGACTCTAGAGTAGGAGGGCACCCAGGACTGCCTGACACAGTGATCCATTGTTCTGTAGTGGGATCAGCAACAGCCTAACTCTGTCGGGTCAGGTAACAGTGATGGGATTATTTGACTGCAGGTGAGGGAAAAAGTGTAGAAGGTTGGGTTGGACATAGAAAAGTGCCCCTAGTAGCTAGTGAAATCTGGGGAAAACATGGGACACTCATGCCCACAAGACCAGCTGCTGAGGTCTGTTATCTCAGCTAAATTTGTATTTAGATCCAACTGTCAGTGAAAAGAGTGCAGAATGCAAGCTTCCATTTTAACTTCAACCACCAACCCAGGCAGGTGATATACAGAGACAAAGGACAGTTAAATAGGGAATCTCAGCTACAAACACAAGTACATATATCAAGAATCCACCAGCCATTGTAAAAGTACAAAATTTATGGAAATGTAATGATAAACAATAGACAAACAAAAAGGAAGAACTTATACCCAAGGAAATAGACCTAATTGAGCAAAAGAACAGGACTTTTAAATAAGTATAGTAATATGTTCAGAGAAATAAAGCTGGGTAGAACATTGCTTGTCTAGTATTTTTGCTGTAAGCTTCTTTGCTGTAGACATCTGCCACAAGCATTTTTGCAAACACTTTTGACATGTAACTATATGTAATTGGCTGTAAAGCAATATAATTGGCTGTAAAGCAATTTTGCTATGAAAGATAAAAACTGGTTGACAGTTGGGCTTCATTTTTCCACTGATGTAGTTCTCCCATTTTTTGGTAAGTCTTAACTTTTATAGTGGTCTATACAGTGGTGAAGAGTTTTGAACTCACATTTTGCACAGAACTTTGCAATGTCTATCAATGGACATGTGACAGTATACTAAGAACAAACAACAGTGTAGAAAGCTTTCAAAATGCAACACAAATATGCATCTTATTATTTGGAAACTGATCCTTCTCTTAAGGAAGGAAGAAGTTTCAGTGAAAAAAGAAAAAGTTCAATGCTAAGTGAGATGAATGAAAAAGCAAAGAGCAATTTACTATGAGTAAAAGACTTTGGAGACGAGGTACAATCCCCCAAATAAAATCAGTTATATGTGCAGGGCTTTTTTTATGTTTTTTTTTTTTTTTTTTAATTTGTCAGAGAGAAAGAGCAAGTACAAGCAGGGGAAGTGGCAGACAGAGGGAGAAGCAGGTTCCCCACCGAGGAAGGAGCCCGATGCAGGACCTGGGATCATGACCTGAGCTGAAGGCAGATGCTTAACTGACTGAGTCAGCCAGGCTTCCCCAGTTACATGTGCAGTATTGACATGAATCTACACTGTACATTTCAAATGTATTCAAATATTTTGTATTAAAATATCTTCAAATTTGTTACTAATTTTTCATGTTTTATGTCTTTTTAAATGAATGTTCCTCGTTTTTTTGTGATTTTATCTTTAATGGCAAAATAGCCTTATGGCCAATTAATTATGCAGCAAAAATGTTCGTGGTGAAAATGCTTGAAACAAAGATGCTTATGGCGAAACTACCTAGAACCAGCATATCCATGAAACAAGGACAGTGGTTATTGCTTGCAAATGAAAAATGTAATTGTTAAAAAAAATTGAGTAATTGGTCCAGGTAGAGAGTAGACACAGCTGAAAAATAAAGTATTGAGGTGAAAGGTCAAGCTGATGATTTAAAAAAAAATTTTTTTTTAAGATTTTATTTATTTGTCAGAGAGAGAGAGGGAGAGAGCACGAGCACAGGCAAACAGAGTGTCAGGCAGAGGCAGAGGGAGAAGCAGGCTCCCTGCCGAGCAAGGAGCCTGATGTGGGACTCAATCCCAGGACGCTGGGATCATGACCTGAGCCGAAAGCAGCTGCTTAACCAACTGAGCCACCCAGGCGTCCCTGATGATTTTTTTCTTAAGACACGACACATATAGATAGGAATAGAGAGATATGAAAGTATGAAATGTTTGAGGGTGGATGACTCCCTTCCAGCTATGATTCTGGGTCAGAGAGAGGAAACTTTACAGGCTCTACTCATGAACAAGACACAGCTTTCTCGGCTCTTATTTTTTTTCATTTACAGGAAGTCCACATTGAGATTCCACCAACATGAGTCCATGGACTTCAACTCCTGCATCTATGGGAGTTAAAAATCCCATCCCCTAAAGTTCCCAGTAGTCCCAGAGGTCACTAATTCAACTCTTTATGGCTTTTTGCTTCTAGCATCTGGTGATTTTTTCCTTCTAGGCTTTCAAACTTGGCTATTTTTAAAATTCGATGTGTATTATCAGATTTCCTATATAGTTAGAAGGGAAAGAGGTGTTTCCCCACATCTGATCAAACCCAATGGCAAATTCAAACTTTCAAATTATTTACAAATTTAAAAAGATTATGAATAATTTCAAACATATAATACAATATAGGAAATAATTTTAGATAGAGATGCAGTCCTTAAGAAGTTAAATGATATTAACTTGTTACCTTATTGTGTCACTTCTCTCTCCAAAAATGTTTAAAATGTTATAAATGGCATTGAAGCATTATCCCAATTCCTTCCCCCATTCTGTCCTCTTTCTCAAAAGAACTATTTTCTTGAATTTGAAAATAGTCACTAATTCATTTAAAAAACAATGTGCCCATTACACATTATCATAAGTAGGATTTCAAATGAAAAGCAGTATCTTTTTCAAAACAAAAAATTTGAAGAATAGCATTGTTTTACACTTTTTTCAAAGTGTTTTCATATCTGGCTTAGTAGAAGATAGCTCATATCTGCATCTGCATTTATGTTATTTTGTTTGACGTATATGAAGAAAACCCAGCAGCCTTGTACAAACATGTAACTGGAAAGGGAGGAGTATTTTAATAGTCTTTTCAGTTAATTGTGGATATTCTTCCTTGATACTATATAAAAACTTGGTAAGTGGTAGTTTCTTAGAGATCAGTGACGGTGTGGAATCTGATACCATAAGAATGAACTTTTTATCCTCTATGACTTTAAAATCCATCAGTTTTATCTTGCATTTTGAATTGATCTTTTACCCATGTGCGACTTTGTCACATAATGCATTGGTTACTTGGAAAATATTAGCTCACTGAGTTATCTGAGTTATGTATATGTAACAAACATTCAGGTACTTCATTACATGTTGTTGACATGTCCTCATTCTGTCTGTCTGCCTATGTATCTCATCACTGGTCTCATTGTAAAAGTCTTAACATATTGGGAAGCTGTTGAGCTTACAATGACATACACATTTTCCAAAATTCTTATATTTATTTGAAGTATCAAATATTATAACTGGTAATGAACACCATCAATTATTTTCCTTACAGGGAGAGGCTTATTTCATTTGTTTTTGAGACAATATATGCCAAATACCCAAGTCTGAATAACCATTTATTCTTTCAATTTATTCTTTCAAATAAAAGTGGTGTTCCAAGGAGTGGCTCATTCAGTTCAAACTCAAAGAACACACAATTGCTTCCTCTCAGGACAACCATTATACTTAGGGATGCAGAAGTGCTTCATTGTGTATTTCCCATTTCATCACACAGAATATTAAAAAGATATGTACTCAAGCCTTGAGATTTAATAAATTTACTACTTTGTCAGGGATATTCTTTTTGTTTAGAGTTTTATCTAATGCTTTGTATCTAGTAAGATGGCCATGTTTTTAAAATCTGTTAGCATAGTGAGTAACATTTATGGATTTAAAAAATACCAGATGATTTTACAGACCTGTGATAAATCCAAACCAGTCATGTTTTAACCTTGTTACTATCATTATTTTTAAAATACTCTGTTGGATTCAATTTACAAGTATTTTGCTTAGAATTCCTGTATCTATATTCATAAATGAGATTAGACCCTGCAATTTTTCTTTCTTGCACCTTTTTCTGCTTTGGTATCTGGTGATACTGATCTCATAGAATGAGTGGGGAAGTTTTATTTCTTTTTCCGTTCTCTGGAAGAGTTTGTGAAAACACTTGCTAAAACTTGCCTGTGAAACCATTGGGGTTTGATATTTTCTTTGTGGGGATATCTTTAACCATTGCTTCAATTCTTCTAATAGTTATAGACTTCTGTTTTTCCATTTATTTTGAGACAGCTCTGCAAGTCATATTTTTCCAGGAATTCATTCATTTTGTCCAGATGGTCAAAATTGTTGGCATATAGATGTTAATAATACTCTTAGCCATTCTAATCGCAGTTTTATCTTAAGTTTTATCCCTCTCTTTCCCAGCATAGTGTTTGTGTTTTCTCTTTTCTTGATTAATCTCTTGATTAATTGATTGATTAATCTCCCAGAAGTCTGTACATTTCATTTAAAAAACCAAACCATTTTTGATCCACTCTATTGTATTTTGTCTTATTGATTTCTACTTTCAACTTGTCTCTTTTTTCTGTGTTCCCTGCACTCATTCCATTGTTCATTTATTCCAGAATCCTAAGAAGACACTTAGCTCAATAAACATGAAGCTTTCTTTTTTTCCAATATAATCACTTAAAACTGAATTTTTCCCTGAATGCTTCATGTTTGCCATGTCCTACAATTTTTGACATGCAGTGTCTCTATTACTATTCATTTTCAAATATCCTAAATATATTTAGGAAATAGAGAAAATAGCTAAATATTTTCAAATTTCCATATGGACTTCATTTCTAATCTTGAGTTAGCTAGCGTTTTGTGTCCACAAATTTGGGATTCTCTATTTTCCTTTCTGTCATTAAAATTCAAACCAAGTTATGATCAGATTTTATTCCTTGATATTTTTTGACACTGTGTGTGTGTGTGTGTGTCCTAGTACCTAATAATTCCTGCAAATGTTCCATATGTGCTTAAGAAAAATATTCTATTTCTAATCACTGCATGTAAATGCCGCAGATCAAGCACATCAATCATGCTGTTTAGATGCTCCTTATTTTCACTATTTTTCCACCTGACCCACCACCAGTAATCACAGGCCTGCCAAGATTTCCTTTCATGATGGTGATTCTATACATTTCCCCCTGTAATTACACAGATTTAAATAATACATTTAGAGATTTTTTTTGAAGGAACATGCTTAAATTGCTTTATCTTAGTGACTTTAGTAGAAGTGAGGCAAATACAAGATTTTGGGGCATGAAGTTATACAGTTTTCACTTCAATGACCCAGATTACCTCATGTCAACCTCTGGAAAGCTTTCCCTAGGAACAGTCTTCTCAGAGCCCCATGCATGTCCTTGTTCCTCAGGCTGTAGATGAAAGGGTTCATCATGGGGGTCACCACAGCATACATCACTGTAGCTACTGAGTCCTTCATGGAGTAGGTTTGGAGAGGCTGCAGATATACCATGCCAAGTGTCCCATAGAAGAGGGAGACTACAGCCAAATGGGAAGCACAGGTGGAGAAGGCTTTGTACTTGCTAGAGGCTGAGGGTATTTGGAGGATGGCTCTGACAATCCAGACATAGGACATGATCATAATCCCTAGGGGGGTGAAGAATATGAAGCAGCCTGAGGTAATCAGCACTACGTGAATGATCTGGGTGTTGGAACATGCCAGCCTCAGCAGGACACACATCTCACAGAAGATGTAGTGTATCTTCTGGGAACCGCAGAATGTCACCCTGGTCATGAGGAGGGTGAGGAAGAGGCCATAGAGGAGAGAAAGTGCCCAACATAAGGTGAGGAGCAAAACACAGAGCCCAGGGCTCATGGCTGTGACATAGTGGAGGGGGCGGCAGATGGCCACATAGCGGTCATATGCCATTGTGGCCAGGATGAAGTTGTCCAGTGTCACCAAGGAGACCAGGAAGTAGAGCTGTGTTAGACACCCCACATAGGAGATGGCTTTATTCTGAGACTGAAGGTTTACTAATGTCTTAGGGATTGTATTGGTGACAAAAAAGAGGTCTGTGAAGGAGAGGTTGGCTAAGAATACATACATGGGAGTGTGCAGGCGGGAGTCAGAGGCAATGGCCAGGATGATGAGCACATTTCCCACCACTGTGACCAGATACATGGACAGGAACATCCAGAACAGAATCCGCTGCTCTTTAGGACTTTCTGAGATCCCCAGAAGGAGGAACTCTGAGGTCCCACTCTGGTTATCTCTATGCATTTCCCCAATTATCTGCAAGATTAACACCAACAGACACTTACAAATTGAGTATTGAGTAAGGACATTGAGGTAAGCAAAATCAAATATTTTCTTAGGATTAAAAATATCTTAGACTAAATTTTATAATTTTTTAATGTGAGCAACGAAGTAATAACAAAAGCATAACATGGAAAATCTTTATTCAACCTTTTCCCAGCGACTTTTAATCTGACATACTCAATATTATAGAAATAATGTCTATGTCTTATTTTAAATACTATCAGCTTATAATATTATTGAAGTACTTAAAGATTAGTATGTTATAGTTTTGATATTGCACAGATTTAAGTGATTTTAAAATAGGTGTATGTGTTATAGGAAATGGATACTGTACAACGGACAAAGGAGGGATATAAGGACAAATATTGTAAGGGAAAAGAAAAAAAATTAACATTATTTGCTGATAGTATGATCTATCTGGGAAACCTAAGATGATCAGCTGAAGTGCCATTAGAAATAAAAAGGGATTTCAGTAAAGTGACCAATCACACAGTGAAGAGTCACAAAACTAATGGTGCTCTTATAAGTATATAGTGCAGTGATGAAGACTGTGTTGTCAGACACTGGAATTCAAGTGTGAGTGCTGCCTCTTACTAGCTGTGAAACCTCAGGCCATTTAACTGGGTTCCTTAAGACTCCATTTCTTTATTTCAAAAATAGGTCAGGAGTGGAGAAAATTAAACAATAAACCACTTAACAGAGAGTTTGTATGCAGTGAGCACTCCACAAATATTGCCAATTATTATCACATCCAAACAGTAATCAGGAATAATAAGGCTAAAATCTAATGTGAAACAATCCCTTCTACATTATCAACAAATGGATCTATACATAAATATGTTGATAAGAATCAGGCATGATCAAAAAGAAAAAGCTGGTGGCATCACAATTCTGGACTTTAAGCTCTATTACAAAGCTGTAATCATCAAGACAGTATGGGACTGGCACAAAAACAGACACATAGATAAATGGAACAGAATGGAGAACTCAGAAATGCACCCTCAACTCTGGTTAAAGCAGGAAAGAATATCCAGTGGAAAGAAAGACAGTATCTTCAACAAAATGGTATTGGGAAAATTGGACAGCCACGTGCAGAAAAATGAAACTGCACCATTTCCTTACACCAAATACAAAAATACACTCAAAATTGATGAAAGACTAAATGTGAGACAGTAATCCATCAAAATCCTTGAGGAGAACAGAGGCAGCAACCTCTTTGACCCCAGCCACAGCAAACTTCTTCCTAGAAGAATTGCCAAAGGCAAGGGAAGCAAGGGCAAAAATGAGCTATAGGGACTTCATCTAGATAAAAAGCTTTTGCACAACAAAGGAAACAGTCAACAAAACCAAAAGAGAACTTACAGAATGGGATAAGATATTTGCAAATGACATCTCAGATAAAGGACTAGTATCCAAAATCTATAAAGAACTTATCAAACTCAACACCCATGGAACACATAATCCCATCAAGAAATGGGCAGAAAACCTGAACAGGCATTTCTGCAAAGAAGACATCCAAATGGCCAATAGACACATGAAAAAGTGCTCCACATCACTCGGCATCAGGGAAATACAAACCAAAACCACAGTGAGATACCATCTCACACCAGTCAGAATGGCTAAAAATAACAAGTCAGGAAATGACAGATGTTGGCAAGGATGTGGAGAAAGGGGAGCCCTCCTACACTGTTGTTGGAAATGCAAATTGGTGTAGCCACTCTGGAAAACAGTATGGGGGCTTCTCAAAAAGTTGAAAATAGAGCTACCCTATGACCCAGGAATTGCACTGCTAGGTATTTATACCAAAGATACAAATGTAGTGATCTGAAGAGGCACCTGCCTCCCCAATGTTTATAGCAGCAATGTCCACAATAGCCAAACTGGAGAGAGCCCAGATGTCCATCGACAGATGAATGGATAAAGAAGTTGTGGTATATATACAATGGGATATTATACAGCCATCAAAAAAATATTGCCATTTGCAACAATGTAGATGGAACTAGAGGGTATTATGCTAAGTGAAGTAAATCAATCAGAGAAAGACAATTATGATATGATCTCACTGATATGTGGAATTTGAGAAACAAGGCAGAGGATCATAGGGGAAGAGAGGAAAAAAGGAAATGACAAAACCAGAGAAGGAGACAAACTATGAGACTCTTAATCTCAGGAAACAAAGTGAGGGTTGCTGGAGTGGAGGGGCGTGGGAGGGATGTGTTGACTGGGTGACAGATATTGGGGAGGGTATGTGCTATGGTGAATGCTGTGTATTGTGTCAGACTGATGAATGAAGCTCATCTTTGTCCTTGCTTCCCTTGCCTTTGGCAATTCTTCTAGGAAGAAGTTGCTGTGGCTGGGGTCAAAGAGGTTGCTGCCTCTGTTCTCCTCAAGGATTTTGATGGATTACTGTCTCACATTTAGTCTTACCCCTGAAACAAATAATACATTATATGTTAGTAATAATAATAATAATAATAATAATAAAAGAATCAGGCATGCTCTTCAAATTCTCCAGGGAGGCATAAAGTAAAAATTTAATAAATGGATGGATATACTAGATTCCAAATGGAAAACTGAAATATTGCAAAGGCAAAAATTCTATTATTAACCTATTCAAAGTCCAAGTTTTTAGGAAACAAAAACTAATCTAAAATTCATCTAAAAATAAGCACGAAAATAAGGTAAGAAAATGTTGAGAAAGAGAGTAACAATGAGACTCTTCCTCTGCCAACCGTAAAGGATTCAAAAATGGCGTAGTGCTGGTGCTGCACTGAATAGATTGATAGAATGGGACAGAAACTTCAGAAACAACTGAGTACATGTGGGATTTAGTGGATTATTAAGATAACAGGTCATAGTTGCATTATGTGATAAATGTCATTGGGAGAGCTGTCTAATTATTTTGGGGAAAAGTTAGTAAGGTTTTTTATGTCAACTGTATGCCAATTAAAAAAAAAAGAAATGAAGGTTGAACTGAACTGTATAGAATATTAGTCATTTGGTGGATTTGAGATGAAGGAATGGGGGAGTCATAAGCCCAAGAACCTTAATGAATGAATGAATGAAGGTACAGATAAAAAATGCAGTTGTTTTGAAAATCAGTCAGTGTGTCAAGGAAAGTAGACATGTTTTGCGAATTTAGTCAGGAACATGATGAATTTGAAGTAGCAGCAATATAAACAAATGTAGATGTGGGGACAATGAATAACCTATGACATAACAGTAATTTGGAGCTCTGAGTTTTAGGGGAGAGGCCAGCCTGGCTTTTAGCAAATGAGTGGATTCATTATCTCAATGAAGAGAGTTCAATTCCCAGATATCCTATGTTAGTGGTATAGTGGAAGGAGACTTGGAGTCACAAGTTTGAGTCTGTGTCCCAGCTTAACCCATACAGCTGTTTTTGAGCAAACAACTGCCCAATACTGAGTACTTGGTTAGACAATGTGTTGAATATTTTATGTATATTAAATATTATATTTATTCCACAAATAGCCCTATTACTTTCTATTTCTCCATTTTGGAGATTAGAAGGTTAATGAGTTTCCCAATGTTGCCCAACCAGTAACTCATGGAGCTGGGATTTGATTACCAGTTTCTGCCTCCCAGTTCCGGGCCTTAACTGCTCTGCCAGACATTAAACAAGAGTAATGATGTCTCCCTCACTATGGGTTTAGAGAAGAGCTCAAACGGAGGAGGAAGCACTTTTCTAACCCTAAATCCATATGTAAATGAAGGAGCTGTTATGAGGGTCCCAAAGGGAGTCTTATTCTTTACCATTTTCCCAAGCTTCTGAGTATCTCTTAATCCCCTAAAGTCAGAAACCCTGCTCTCAGGAGAAAGAGACATCCAGGGCCTACTTGCTTCTCCATCTTGCACCTGGCTCTCCCTACCACACAGAGAGGAGCATCCTCAGGCCATCTGTGTCTGTAGGAAATAACCCAGGATGTCCTAGGGAAGACTCACCTGTGGCTGGCCCCTTGGTGTGGTCTACATGGTTGAGAGAGAAGAGAAAAGGAGGAATGTATCCTTATGGACTTCCCATACAAAGAGATATGGATTTGTCAGGTCAGGAGCTAGAAAATAAAAGAGAGACATAAATATCCAGGCTGTCTCCCAAAAGACTTGAGTGCTGTGTCAATGAAGAGAGCTGGCAGGTGAAAGTGATCCCAACACAGAAGGCATTTGAACAGGGATGCATGATACAGAGGGCTAAGTGATCACTTCAGAGCTGATGCAAGCATTTAGTGGAGGTGGATGATGTTTAAGATCTAATTCTAAGATTCCAAACTATAGAGTAATCATGTGATGGTCCTTTGGCATTTGAGTGAATATGGGAGAAACTCTAAGCTCAGGCTCTAGAGACTTTTTGCATACACAGCTTCCCACATTTATTATTTGTTACTGTAAAATTTACCCAAAGTTCAACACTATAAATGAGGTAAGTTATTTTACCAATATTTAAGGGAAGGTTGTAGCTGGGACAATATGCCCAAGGTCACAGAGTGATTTGGTGGCAAGGATGAAGCTTTGACCTCATTCCAAGTCAGTTGTTTGCTTTGTTTGCCTAAGAATGGGGAGGAGGTAGAAAACCTGGAAACAAAAAGTCAGCAAGGAGTGGGCTCCTTGCTTCTTAGGACAGTGGAGTTTCAGTGAGAATGAGAACTAATGGGCTAATTTCAGAGACCACTCCAAGACTGTGCCCCCCCCCATGGCCTAAGAATGAAAATGAGCATAATGGTAACTCCCTGAGTGACTCCAACCCTGAGCACGCTGGCCACCATCTCTGTTTCTGCCATGGAGACAAAGGTCTTACAACTCCTTAGACCTCATCAGAAACTACACAGCCTTCCACAGCCCATTTGTTTGGATTCAGGACCCTCTGGGAGGAAGCAGGGAAGAGGGCTGGGGAAAGACAGAGAACACTCAGAGGGCATGATATCTTTGCTTTTCTAACTCTCAAGGCAGGTGTCTCCCATGCTTCAGTGTGCAGAGAAACACCTGTGATACTTTAAAACAAAAAGCTGATTTTATGGCCCCCTTCTGGAAATACTGATTCTGTTTTGAGAACCAAGTCCTTTTTAGCAGCCACCTGGTGATTCTCACTGTGCAGAAATATTGTTCTGAGTCTGTAAGACTCAATGGGTTCTGAGCATTTGTGTGGTCAGATGGCCTTAGAGACACAAAGCCCTCTGCAGTGAGGGCAGAGAGTGTCGGGGTGGTATGGAAAAGTGTTCCAGACTTGATGTTGGAAAAGTGTCCTTGGGTACCTCCTGTGTTGCTCCCTGGTTGCAGAAACATGAGGAGGACATGGTACCTTCCTGAACCTCCTCATCCCACCACGAAGCCTTTCTTGCGGGTTTGAGAATCACATGCAACAGAATATGTGGCAGCACTTTGAAAACTGTAGAGTGCTAAAAAGATGGGAGGGGATGCCAATTACCTTCAAATATTAGGGGATTAGATTATATGAAGACCATCAAAGTTTGTATGTTTGTGTGAGAGAGAAAAGGTGAAGAAAGAAGATAAGAAAGGAGAAAAGGGAGAGAGAATGGAGTCTGTGATGTGCAGACCTTACCCACTGTTCTGTGGTGCTTTCAAAGTTACCTGGTTCTGCTGCCCTCAGTTTCTTCCTACATTGGATGAAGAGTCAATCAGAACACAAAGGACCCTAAAACATTGATTTCTGAATAGGACTTCATGATTTGTCTTTTTGGCTAAAGAAGGGAAGCAGAGGAATTGGCTTCTGGATAGCAGTCTGTCCAAAAGAGGATGGCAGGCTGTGGGTGCCCTGCTGAAGATGGGGGATCTGAGAACTGATGGTTGGATCCTAAGCTCAAAAAAGAAAGGGACTGAACTGGAGCCACATCAGGGATGTTTCTCAGTTTTGGAGAGACACTGGGGAGGCAATCCCAAGACAGCTTGTTGGGAGGAACCTAGATAATTGCTCCAGTGTTAATATCTACATGCAAAGGTCTTGGGAAATAAGTCTTATTTACAAAGAGTAAACCAACACCTTGGGCCGCAATCCTAAAACATGCTCCAGGAATTAGATTAGCAGGAAAGAAAGAGCTACACGCACATTCTTCAGCCTGGCCTTGAGTCATCAGAGGTCCAGAAAATCTCAAGCACAAAATTTGGACAATCCCAGATGGCTAGTGGCTCTGAGTACTAAGTGAAAGAAGTTAAAAAAAATCTTATCTGATGTAGGAAAATAACATCAAGTAGACTTCAAATTATTTTTCTCAATCCCATTTTCAAATATAATTTTGAGCACAAACCCAAAGATAAGCGGGTACACAAGTAAATAAGATACTGAAAGAAGAGCCAACAGCTGAAAGGTATATGGGGACTCTAGATAACAGAACAGTTGGATCCAGAATGAAATATCATGATGTTTGTGATGTTTTGGGATATAGAGCTAATTGTGAAATGTTAGCAGGACTTTTTACAAACTGAACAAACATGAGTAACCAGCAATCAGAGTAAAAAAAACAAAGAACAACACTTTACTAGACTTGTAGAGATGCCGTCTGGTTTTCTTTTAGTCACTGACTGTTCCTGCAAGGTCAGCAGACCCTGACTCCTAATAGTATGAATCAGTTGACCCATTTTGTATATTATCGAAATGGAAGTACCTCTTTTGGACTGTTTTGTGTCTGGTTCTCTCACTCTCTATATTGTGAGGTCTACCCACATTGTTGTAGATGGTTGTGGGTTGTTCATTCTCATTGCATTGTGTGACTGCCATTGAAATCCATTCTACCATTGATGGGCACTTGTGGCTTCCAGTGTTGGGTGGTTAAGAATCGCAGAGCTGCACATTCCTCCTGGGCATCTTTCTATATGGGGGCAATGTCTGGATGACAGGGCAGGTGTTCATTTAGTTTAGAAGACAGTGCTATACAGCTTCTCCTACTAGTTGTAACATAGCATTGGTATGCTCCCTTTAGTAGCCAGTGAGAGTTCCAGTTGCTCCACATTATTATTATTATTTTTTTAAGATTTTTAAATTTATTTACTTGACAGACAGAGATCACAAGTAGGCAGAGAGGCAAGCAGAGAGAGAGAGGAGGAAGCAGGCTCCCCGCAGAACAGAGAGCCCCCGCGAGGCGGGGCTCAATCCCAGGACCCTGGGATCATGACCAGAGCCGAAGGCAGAAGCTTTAACCCACTGAGCCACCCAGGCACCCCCCCCCCTTTTAAAAAGATTTTATTTATTTATTTGACAGAGAGAGAGAGAGAGAGGGAGAGAGGAAGAGAGGGAGAGAGAGAGATCACAATTAGGCAGTGAGCAGAGAGGCAGGCAGAAAGAGAGGGGGAAGCAGGCTCACTGCTGAGCAGAGAGCCCAATGTGGGGCTCCATCCCAGGACCCTGAGATCATGACCTGAGCCGAAAGTAGAAGCTTAACGCACTGAGCCACACAGGTGCCCTCAGTTGCTCCACATTCTTAACATGAGTTGGTATTTTCCATCATCATTGGAGCTTTTTTGTGGGTATGTGGTGGTATCTTACTGTGGTTTTAATTTGCATGCCTTTTCTGACTAAGGAAGTTAAGCATCTATCTTTTCTTATGGCTATTCTCCACAGGTATATTCTCTTGTGTAGATTATGCCTATTTTTCTATTGGGGTTTCCTGTCCCCTTCATGTTGATTTATAGGAGTTCTTTATGTGTTTTGTTTAGAAGTCCTTTGTCATGTCTCTGCTGAGCAGAGAGCCTGATGTGGGCCTCGATTCCAGGACCCTGGGATCACGGCCTGAGCTGAAGGCAGAGGCCTTAACCCACTGAGCCACCCAGGCACCCCCAATTTATCAGTTTTTAATTTATAGTTAGTATTGTTTATATATTGTTTAAGAATCTTTGCTAAATCTTTGCCAATATTCTTTATTTTCCTCTAAAAGATACATGGTTTTACCTTTCGCATTTAGATCTGCTGTCAATCTAGACTTGATTTTTATATCAGGTGAGGGAGAGATCAAGACTTTTTTTTCTCCCCCTAGGGACACCTGGGTGGCTCAGTTGGTTGGGTGTTTGACTCTTGGTTTTGGCTCAGGTCATTATCGCAGATTTGTGAGATCAAACCCCATGTCAGGCTTTTTGCTCAGTGAGGAGTCTGCTTGAGATTCTCTCTTCCCCCTTCTCTGCTCATCTCCCTGCTCAAGTTGTTTCTCTCTCTCTCTGAAAAATAAATAACTAAAATTTTTAAAAAAGATGTTTTTTCTTCCAAAAGTTGGATATACAACTTGGATATCCAAATGTCCAGCCCCATTTATTGAAATGCTTATCCTTTCCCTGCTGCATTGCAGTGTAAATTTCCAGGGTAGCCAATCATGTGATTGGAGTGTTGAAATTTTCAATTTTATCACTGCTGCTCACCATCTCCACCTGTGGAGAGGGGCAATCACCAGTGATTTAATCAATCATGCCTCTGAAAAGAGGCTTCAATAAAAATCTAAAAGGATGGGTTTCAGAGAGTTTCTGGGTTGGTGACACATATAGATTTGGGGAGAGGTGTATGCAGGGAGGGAATAGTAGCTCCATGCCCCTTCCCACATATCTTGTTCTATGGATCTCTTTCATCTGGTTGTTTTTGAATAATAATTAGTAATCTACTAAGTAATATGTTTCTCTGAGTTCCATAAGCTATTCATGAAAATTAATCCATCCCAAGGAGGGGATTGTTGAAAACCTCCAACTGCCTGGTCAGTCAGAAACACAGGTGACAACTTGGACTTGCGATTGGTGTCTGAAGTGGGGTGAGGGCAGTCTTATAGGACTGAACCCTTACGCTGTGAGATTTGATTCTATCTCCAGGTAGATAGTGTCAGAATTGAGTTGAATTGTAGGATATCCAGCTGGTATCAGAGAATTGCTTGGTGGTGTTGGAAAAAACACACACACCAAAATTTCTGTCAGAATTGTAGAACCTAAGTAGGGTTTGGGCCTCACAATTACCTTCTCCCCTTTTTCTGATTACACCACCACTCCTGTCATGAGCATATGTTGATATGCTTGAGAGTTTTGTTTTGAGGGAATGAAGAAGATGAGAGGTAAGGAACTACAGAAATAAAGGACAGGATGAACTTTTCCAAAGACAGTCTGACTTCTCTCAGGGAGAAGGAATGCAGGAAAAAGGCAAGAGAAATAGTATTGTTTTGAGGCCCAAAGGAAAAATATCTCCCCAGAGCAAAAGAAAGGGATTTCTTGCCATTTCTGCCTGGACATCAGTGATTGTGTCCAGAGGGACTATGGATCAGAACTGAAGCAATGGGGGCTGTGCCTGGCAGAGCTTCAGGTAAGGGTGGCATCACCCAGGACATCTGCAGTTGATTGATGCAAGTTGTCTTCCATAAAAGGCTTGCAGGAAGCAGGCTCTTTAGAGAAGTTCAGAACTCAGAGACTCTGAGTGGATTTGTGCTAGAGAACATAACAGACCCCATTAGGTCCTAACTGGGAATGTCTGAATAAGGCTGGGACTTTGGTCCTGTGTCAGGCAAGTTGAAGGATTTGATTTTGCAAACTTTTAGTATTAGTGTTAGTGACCTTAGTTATTGCCAAGGTTTCCATTGTTTGGTGCACATTGGATTATGCATACATTTCTTTTCTTCATCACAGGTATATGAGCTCATTCTGAGTTGGTGATATGTATTAAACTCTCCTGTATCCCCCAGAGGGTCACGTCTTACCCATGGTGAAGGAAATTCCCAGTCTCTACTTGAATGCCCTTTCCAAACTTACCTCATGTCAACCTCTGAAAGGCTTTCCCTAAGAGAAGCCTTCTCAGAGCCCCATGCATGTCCTTGTTTCTCAGGCTGTAGATGAAAGGGTTCATCATGGGGGTCACCACAGCATACATCACTGTGGCTACTGAGTCCTTCATGGAGTAGGTTTGGAGGGGCTGCAGATATACCATACAAAGTGTCCCATAGAAGAGGGAGACCACAGCCAAATGGGAAGCACAAGTGGAGAAGGCTTTGTACTTGCTAGAGGCTGAGGGTATTTGGAGGATGGCTCTGACAATCCAGACATAGGACATGATCATGAACCCTAGTGGAGCAAGGAATATGAAAGATCCCGTAGCAATCAGCACTGTGTGATTGACTTGAGTGTTAGAACATGCCAGCCTCAGCAGGACATACATCTCACAGAAGATGTAGTGTATCTTCTGGGAACCGCAGAATGTCACCCTGGTCATGAGGAGGGTGTGGGTGAGGCCATAAAAAATAGAAAGTGCCCAACACAAGGTGAGGAGCAAAATGCAGAGCCCAGGGCTCATGACCGTGGTATAGTGGAGGGGGCGGCAGATGGCCACATAACGGTCATATGCCATTGTGGCCAGGATGAGGTTGTCCAAGGCCACCAAGGAGACAAGGAAGTAGAGCTGTGTCAGACACCCCACATAGGAGATGACTTTGTTCTGAGACTGGAGGCTCACCAGCATCTTGGGGATTGTGTTGGTGACGAAGAAGAGGTCAGTGAAGGAGAGGTTGGCCAGGAAGAAGTACATGGGAGTGTGCAGGCGGGGATCAAAGCTGATGGCCAGGATGATGAGCACATTTCCCACCACTGTGACAAGGTACATGGACAGGAACATCCAGAACAGGACCCGCTGGTGCTCAGGACTCTCTGAGAGCCCCAGGAGCAGAAACTCAGAGACTCCACTGTGATTTCTTCCATCCATTTCCCCAACTATCTGAAACATCAGCACCAACAAATGTTTATTAAATGCCCTCAATTGAATAAGGACATCCAAATAAGCAAAATCAACTGTTTTCTTAGCATTAAAAACATCTTAGGCTAATTTTTATAATTTTTTTTGGATATAAGACAACGCAATAACATATAAAGGCATAACATGGAAAATTTTTATGCAACTCAGTCATTCCAGCAACTTCTAATCTGATATACTCAATATGGAATAATGTCCATGTCTTATTTTAAATCATACCATCTTACAATTTTCTTGAAATGCTTAAAGATTCGTATGGTATATTATGATTTTGTATAGATTTAAGTGATATTTAAAACAAGTGCATGCAGTATAAGAAATTGATTTTATACAATTGGACAAGGGGGAAAGTAAAAATATTGGAAAGGAAATGGAATAATTGTCATTATTTGCTGAGAGGATGATCTCTCTGGGAAACCTTTAACAATTGACTAAAATGACATTAGAAATAAAACGGGATTTGAAAACAATTTAAATCAGAGGCCTGACACTTTCTGTTAACCCCCCAGCCAGTTACCTGAGCTTTTTTACATTCCATTTCTTTATGTGAAAAATGGGTCAGGGTGAGAATAAAATGAAGTAATAAAGAGCTGGTGGCTTGCAGTAAATACTCAAGAAATATTTTTTGTTCTTATTATTATATGTAAGAAATAATAAATACAAATAAGTTTAATCTATTGTGAAAGGGATGCCTGGCTGGCTCAGTCAGAATTGTATGTGACTTGATTGCAGGGTCATGAATTCAAGCACCATGCTGGGTGTAGAGATTACATAAATTAAAAAAAGTTATATTATACATATATATATCAAATACATATATGTATTATATGTAATGTGAAAAATGCCATCCACATCACCAGCAAATAAATCTATGCATTAAAATGTTAACATTCAGGCAAGATCTTCAAATTCTTCAAAGAAGCATGCAGTGGAAACTTGGTAAGTGGAAAAACATACCAATATTCCAAAGGTGTGTATTCTACTGAATTAATCTAAAATTTAAACTATGTGAAGTAAAACTTTGAACAGAGTTTTAAAGAAAACATCTATGTTTAACTTCAAAATAGTTGTGAAAATAAGCTAGAAAAATCTTGAAAAATATAAATATAAGTATAAAGGGCTGTATACAAAACTATGTGGTACCGATGCTGGAATGAACAGATCAACCAAACAGAAAGAAACTTCAGATTCAGACCAAAGACCATGTGGAATTGAGTTTATTATCACTGTAGTACTTTTGTATATATATTACTGTAGTACTTTTGTGGTAGAAAACTGTTGTATTATTCAATAAATGGCATTGAGACAGTTGTCTTATTATTTTGGGGGGAATATGAGATCCATATTTTGTTTCTTACCAAACACATTTCAAGCATACCAAAGATTAAAATAATGTGTCTTTTTCCCTTCCAAAAACCTGAAATAAAGAAAAATCTTAAAAAATAAAAACAAACAATAAAAAGGAGGGCATATAAATAAGTTATATAGAATTCCATTGTGTGGAGATAAATAACAATGGTGCACATTTTGGTATTTGGATTATTTGCAATGTGAAGGATGAAAAAGGCCAGGCTATAAAATCTGGGTCAAGAGCATTATAGAGAATTACATGTACAAAGCACCTGAGCTGGAACTTCGTTGTATGTAAGGAGTTACATATGGGTCAGTATGGCTGGAGTGAAGAGAGTGGTGAAATGTAGGGTTGTGCAGGTAAGCAGGAGTCAGGTCATTCAGAGCCTTCTTAGGATTTTAAAATTTTATTCTAAGTGCAGTAAAAAGCCTTAAAAGTTAAAAAGTTAAAAAGCCTTAAAAGCAGAAGAGTGTATATTTATTTAGCAACTAGTCTTCTCTTTGTATTTTACCAATAGTGTTTTAATAATTAGCTATGGATTTCCATTTTTAATCAAATAGTTTTTCAGTGCCTATTACACTGATAGCTCTGGTAATATTGAACCACACTTGCATTTAAATTTACTTAAATTTAAAGTGAAAGAAAGCAAACATCATCACAAATTCTGCCTTGCAACCAACTGTAACACTTTGGTGAATATACCTTGAGGTTTTTGTTTCAGTTATTTTAGGCACTCAACAGTGTGATGAGTAATTTTCTCCAAGACAGTATTGCGATTTATTATATACTTTAAAAAAAAAAGATTTTATTTATTTATTTGACAGAGAGAGATCACAAGCAGGCAGAGAGGCAGGCAGAGGGAGAGGGGGAACCAGGCTCCCCGCTGAGCAGTGAGCCCAGCCAGCGTGGGGCTCAATCTCAGGAGCCCTGAGACCATGACCTGAGTCCAAGGCAGAGGCCCAATCCACTGACCCACCCAGGTGCCCCTACTATATACTTTTCTTGAATAACTTTATATTTCTGTCTACATGATTTTTTATTTAATCTTAACCTGAATTCCACTGTGTGGAAATAGGTAACTTCATATTTTGATGTTTTATTATTTGAGATATGAAGGATGTTTCTCCTTCACTGATTTTTCTGACTTAGAATGTCCTTTTCAATCTTAAAATTATGTCTCCCTTCGTTTTATGAGAATATTCTTTCATTCTCTCCTTATTTATTTTTTTTTTGGTACATTTTTGGAATTTATACTATATCTATATGTTAACTATAAATTAACATTTCATTTTGGTGATGTTACTCCATCTCTTCTAAAAAACCCATAGTAAACCCCAACCTGTCTCTTTGAAAATGAATAGGCAGATTAAAGTAGTGTTTTGAATAGACTAAAAGAAGTCTAAAAGAAGAGTATCATTCCAAGAATTAAGGTGAAAATCCTTTTATGCAAAACACTTTATATAAAAAAAGAAAACTTAAAAAATTATTCAATGATACCAATAGCAGGAGGATATTGCATCTGTCAAAAGAGAGTGCTCCTCTATTAAGAAAATTTTCTTTCGGGTGAAAAATAAGATCATGAAATTTAAAAATATAATGGTAGTTAATCGACTTTTGGCATGACAACGTGAGGACGTCCAAGGACCCACTCCCCAATGACAGTTGTGAAAATATCAAAGTAGAAGGCTTTAAAACTGATGGAAATTGTCCTAAGGGCAAGAAGCAAATGAAGAAATGTTCAGAACATCTTTGAAAATTCCATAAGAAATATGGAAAATAAAAAGATGGGAAAACAGCAACCTCTGAAAAACTAGAGTGGCTATCCATTAGTCTTTAAATACAAAAGTAGATTTTGGAGATTAAAAATAGACTTTAAAAAGGTTTTTAGAAATAAAGGGAGACATTTTATAGGTTAAAAGGGTAAATTGAACATCACACTTTCAGTAGTGGATTGAACAATTGAGCAGAAGAACAATAGGGAGTAGAGCACAATACTATATGTGTATATATGTATATATATATATATATATATATATATATTTAAAGATTTTTATTTATTTATTTGACAGAGAGAGATCACAGTAGACAGAGAGGGAGGCAGAGAGAGAGAGAGAGAGGGAAGCAGGCTCCCTGCTGAGCAGAGAGCCCGATGCGGGGCTCGATCCCAGGACCCTGAGATCATGACCTGAGCCGAAGGCAGCGGCTTAACCCACTGAGCCACCCAGGTGCCCCTATATGTATATATTTTAAAGATTTATTATTTATTTGAGAGAGAGAGCAAGAGAGCAGGGGAATGGACAGAGGAAGACGAGAAGTAGAGAATCTGAAGTGGAGTCTGACATGGGGCTTGATCTCGCAACCCTGAAATCATACCTAAGCCAAACCCAAGAGTTGGATGCTCAACTGACTGAGCAAGCCACCCAGGTGCCTCTTGAACAATAGTATAAATCAGCTATACTTGACAGATATCTATAAAACACTCTGCCCAACAACAACAGGACAAAATTCTTTTCAAGGGCCATTAGAATATTCTTAGGATAGACCATATGCTAGGACATAAAACAAACCTCAATAAATTTAAAAGGATAAAAATAACACAAAATATGTTCTCTAAGTGCAATGGAATGAAAATTCGAAATGATTAGCAGGAAAAACTTGAGAACATTCACATATTTGTGGAAATTAAAGAACACACTACAAAATAGCCAGTGGGTCAAAGAAAAGAAAAACCCAAAACAGAAGATACTTTGAGATGAATGAAAATGAAGATATAACATACCAAAATTTATGGGATGAAGCTAAAGCAGTGCTTAGAAGGAATACTTTTGTTGCAAATGCATATATTAGGAAAGAAGGAAGATCTCAAATCAATAACTTAGTCTTACATGGTTAACCTGTTAATAGTCCCCAAATAGATATACATATTCAAAGTAATTCCTTTTAGAATCCTAGCTGACTTCTTTGAAGAAATTGGTACAAATTGATTCTAAAATTCATATGGAATTTCAAGGAACCAGAATAGCCAAAACAATCTTGAAAAACAAGAACAAGAATTCACATTCTCCAATTTTAAAACTTACTACAAACAACAGTAATGAAGACAATGTGGTTTTGGCAGAAGGATAGGCATATAGATCAATGGAATAGAACTGAGAGTCCAGAAATAAGTCCATGTATCCATGCTCAACTGAGATTTTTAAGAAAAGATTTTATTTATTTGTCAGAGTGACAGAGAGAGTATAAGCAGGGCTAGCAGCAGGCAGAGTGGGCAGATGGAGAAGGAGGCTCCCCGCTGAGCAAGGAGCCTGATGCCGGACTTGATCCCTGGACCCTGGGATCCTGACCTGAGCCAAAGACAGATG
>PISX010023678.1:0-29309 GCA_004024625.1 Mellivora capensis
CCCCCCCCCCCCCCCCCCCCCCCCCCCCCCCCCCCCCCCCCCCCCCCCCCCCCCCCCCCCCCCCCCCCCCCGGCTTGATTGTGGCTTGAGGGACAAGGACAGAGGTTAAGAGCTGCCTTTTTACTGTTCTTCCTTTCCTCTCCCTTTTCAAGCTCTCTTGGGCAAGGGCAGGGAGGAGAGGAAAAGCCCATCAGTCTTTTTATTTAGTTGAACTCATTACTAAAATCATGGTAGATCACTGCTTCTCTGGTTAATGTTGACTGGGCATTTGTGCCCTCTGACAGATGTCCATCTGTTGGTTTCAGTAGGGCCATTTGTGGTAGCCTTCAGAGGAACCACTTCCTTGACACCCTCAAGAATGGTGTACAGCATTCCTCCTGCTGGAGTCACTTTAACCAGCAGAATTCCCATCTAGCTGGGGTACAAGCATGATGGCTAAAGTTTTACTCTCCTGATATATGACCCATGGGGAACTCATGCATTATTGCTATGCATACTCCCTCAAAATCCTTTTCCTCTATACCCCTCCAACTGCTTTTTTCATGCTCATGTAGGATCATGTATAATCCAGAATACCACTACCTAGGGAGATGCCCACTTGGAGAATGAGATTCCAGTCTTTCTGTGTTTCATGAGCACCCCCAACTCTATAAGTTACAGAGTTCATAAGTTATTAACTCCAGAAGTTATTATGATTACTATTATTATTGTTATTGATCCATTCATGGCTTTGGGTTATGGTATGTTCAGAGAATATCCAGGCCACCGCACAGGAAGGGGGAGATCAGATGGAATCTGGTAGACTCCCTGAGAAGGTAGATAGAACTGAGAATCCAGGGAAACCAAGGCAGCTAGAGTTCATAGAAAAGAGTATTAGAGAGAAGAGAGATACACAGAGAAAGCCCCAGAGACCTGCAGAGGGTCCTCTCAAATATCCAACCGTGTATTGATAAGCACAGTCAAGAAAGGAGAAAATTCTACCTTTGGCCCTGAAACATGTGCCTTGGTCTGGGAAAGAACCACTCAAATGGATTCAAAGTAACAGGGTTAGGAATAATGCCCATGACCCACCAATAAGACAGGAAAACCTCAAGGTTTAAAGGGGGCTAGCGAGTATAAAAGCTATTTGCCTTAATAGTGGGGCATAATTAGCTCTAAACTCAGCACTACTCTGCTTCTGTCCACCAATCTTTAAGCAGGACACAAAAAGATTAAATTGTTTCCAAGTAACAGCCTGTGTCCTAGAACAAAGTCCAACAATATTATGGAAATACAAAAATATCTAGCATCTAAAAAGTTAAAATTCATGATACACCCAATCTAATATTACCAGGTATATAGAGAAGCAGGAAGATATAACCTATAATAGGGAGAAAAGTAATCAATTGAAATTGACCCAGAGCTGACAAAATTAGAATTAGCAGACAAAGACATTAGAACAATTGTTATAATTGTATTCCACATCATCAGAAAGTGAAATGGAGACACTGAAGATACAAAAAGACCCAACTCTAACTTCTAGAGATGAAGCAATATGTAAAATAAAAACATACTGGATGGAGTTACAGTGGATTAGACAGGCACTGCAGAAGAAAAAATTAGCGAACTCAAAGATAGTAATAGAGACCATCTGAAATGAAACAAAGAGAAAAGAGAATTTTAAAAAACAGTCAGTCAAGAAGTCTAATATACATGTAATTAGTCTCTGAAGGATAAGAGAGTGAGGAACAGAAGAAACATTTGAAGAAATAATGGCCAAAAAATGTTCAAATGTGATAAAAAAGTATTAACCTAGAAGCTCAATGAAGCCAAAGTACAAATAACAAAGAAAATTACACAGAAGAGCATCATATTCAAACTGCTTAACCCCAGTGATAAAGAGAAAAATCAAAAAGGAGCCAAAGGTGAAAGAAAAATGATACCTTATGTACAAAGAAACAAAGACAAAGATTACAGCAGACCTCTCACTGGAAAGAACATGCTGGAGCAACATCTGTAAATGGGGAAAAAACTATGATCCAGAATTCTATACCCAGTGAAAATATCTTTCAAACACAAAGGCAAAATAAGAACTTTTGTAGGCGTACCAAAGCTGGAAGAATTCATCACCAGCAGACAGACCTTCACTGTTCAAAGTAGTTCTTTATGCAGAAAGACAATGACATAACTGGGAAATACAGATTTGCACAAAAGAATGTAGACAGGTAGAAAGGGCATCTCCATTGGAAAATATATTTTTTCCTTATTATTTGATCTCTTTAAAAGATAATTGTTATACAAAAATAATAATGTATTATGATGACTATAAAAATAAGCAGTAGTAAAATGATGACAGCAAAACACAAAGGCTGGGAGGGGAGAAGTCAGAAATATAATATTCTAAGTCTCTTACGCTATATGTGAAATGCCAAAATATTGCTTGAAGGCAGACTGGGACATGTTAAAGATGTACAGTATAAACCCCCAAACAACCCTAAAATAACAAGACAAAAGACAGCTAATAAATTGACAAAAGAGGTAAGTTATAATAATATAACCTGTGCAATTAATACAAAAGAAGGCAGGAAAGGAGGATAAAGGGAACAAAAAAATGGAAAAAACCAGAAAACAAGTAGCAAGATGATAGATTTGAACCTTGTATCAATAATTACATTATAATTTCTTTCTTGTTATGACAAAATCTTAAATAATATGGTGATTTTCTGATGTGTATCCTGTGAGGCAAAAAATAAGGAAGGTTTGAATTAAGCCAGTTACCTAAGTGAGGAAGAAAATTAGGGGAGATTTTAAGCAATGGTGTGCTGGGTTGGATGTTAGAACTGTAGTTCTAGAGAAAACAGGGCAGAAGTTAAAAGCAAGGCAGCTGCAGAATGGTGCAAGAAAAAGGGGAAAGGGTGAGGATTAAGTTTTTTCTAAAAAAGATAATTTGGGATGGGGTAAGTTTAACTACAATTAAATTAAATTTAATTTAAATTAATTAAAAAATTAAATTAAAGAAAGAGCCAATAGTCAGTATATTAAAATTTCAAGGTAATATTATAAGGGTACACTGCAATAGTGCTTATCATTGATATGTAAGTTTTAGAAAGGTATTTTTATCCTAACTTGTCCTTTGTTTCACTCTGGTTTTATAGCCTTGTTAGGCTGATTCATTTAATTATCAAATTTATAGAATATCATTAAAATAAAGAGTATTAAAAAGTGTGATATGACCTTCATTTGGCTCTTTCCAAAAGATAACTTCTTACCTCTGATGACAGAAAAATGTATTACAGGGTAATATTTAAAAGCCAGAGGAAAAATTAAACTATTTGTTTTTGAACCCAGAACCTTAAAAAGGATTGAATGGATATTATATAAAGTCTCAGGATTTTTATTTTGTTTATGCATTTTCCCTCCCAGTGCTAGTCCTGGTTCCATATACATGTAAGTATACAATAAATTATTTTTGATAATTCAATTTTGAAATCTGTTGCTTCCATATATTTTCTGGAAAATGACAAGTTTCTCATGTTCTTCCTACCTCATGTAAAAAGTGCTAGCTTAGTACAGATACAGAAGATATACCATTATAAATATATTAACACTTAAGTTTTATTTGTTTTTCTCCTCTGACACTTCAGACACTTAAAAATAATGACAACAGTAATAACAATACTCAGTTACTGAGCATTCCCATTGCAAGTTACTGAACCAAGCTCTCTGTCGGTAGTCTCATTTCTTCACTGACACTTTTAAGGGTGGGTATTACTTCTTCCATTTTATAGGTGAGGAGACAGAGGTACAGAGAAGCACAGTGACTCATTTGGGTGGCCTTGGCTCCCACACAGGTCTGGATAACACAAAAACTTATGCTCCTAGCCACATCCTATGCTCCCCTTTGCTCCCCTCCTGGTAAAAAATACAATGATGAGTATGAAAGTCCAATTTTTGAGGATGGTAACTAAAGAAATCAGATCCTCATTAAGCAGATTTATTTCAGGTCTGTGAGAGTTTCAAGGATTACTCTGGCATAATAATAATTCTTTGGGTAGAAGAAGGAAGAACCTTCTGATGGCCTCAAAAGAAAGTTATTGATGTGAATCTGGTGAGCACCTACTATGCTCAAACCTTGGAAAACACTACTTCAAGTTATAGATTTTCCACAACATAGCTGAATCTCTTTAACTTTAATTTGTAAGAAACCAAAAACTATGAACTTTTCAGTCACGAAGATTATGGATTCTCAAAGCTTTTCTGTTGTATTGCTTAGGCCCAAACTAAGCTATAATAAGGTGTCTGCTTATTTTTCATTCACTTTCAATAAGAAAAAAAGGTTGAGGATTTATAAGAAAATTATTTTAAAACCCGAGATAGAACAAAGAAGCACATTCAGAGAAAATCTGCTTTACCCCTAAATCCAACAGCTTGTCAGAAGTACACAGAAATCTCAGCAGGCCAATGTGAAATGTTTTTGCCATACCCAGCAGACCATGTGCTGAAACCCCGAGACATAAAGTAACTTATCAAAGCAAGAATCATCGAGAGAGAGAGGAAAATAACCAGTATATCACTTAAGGCATTGGGTTTAAAATATTAAAGATGAAGCAATACTTTAGAAAGGACTCTGTGGCTATTGTTAAAATAGAATTTGCTCAGGGACTGTGATTTAGTGTTCCAAAGTAGCTAGATCCCTGAAGCTATTCTGGTATATCCCCACTCTTCTTCTTCTGTTCCAGCACTATGATTAAAGGGCTACAGAATCACAGAAAACTTTGGGCCCTGTTTATTTCTCTTAACCCTTGAAGTTCTATTTCCAGTGAGTATCATAATATACTATGGTCAGGCAAAACAAAACAAAACAAAACAAAACTTGTACAGCATTAATGATGCCCATTTCAGTGGTTTTTTATTTTTTATTTTTTTTAAAGATTTTATTTATTTATTTGACAGACAGAGATCACAAGTAGGCAGAGAGGCAGGCAGAGAGCAAGGGGGAAGCAGGCTCCCCGCTGAGCAGAGAGCCCGATGTGGGGCTTGATCCCAGGACCCTGAGATCATGACCCGAGCCGAAGGCAGAGGCTTAACCCACTGAGCCACCCAGGCGCCCCATAGAATTCTTAATTATACTAAATAATGATAGTAATTTACCAACACATTGTCATGAAACATTTAGTTGATGGATTATGATGTGGCATGTTTTTCTATTACTCAGTATTGGGATTATGTTTACTCTTTTTTTCTTAATGAATATAAGATTTCATGTTAATTTCAGACTACAAAATTATAAAAAAGATATGCATACTTTTCATATTTAAAGAAGTGGATATCTTCGACCAGGAATTCATAAACACACGTTTGGAAAGGCGTTGTATTCTTCCCTCTTATAGTATAATATCTGCTGTGGCTCAGGGTCAGGCCAGAAGTAGCAGGAAGTTCAGAGCTCAGTGTTCAGTTTCATCTTCAAAATGTCCTCAGAGCACAGAACCCAAGACATCAGGGATGGCTCAGGATGAGTGGTTGAAATATATTCTGTGACTCAGAACTTAACTTCCAATAGATCGTCAGTCACTTTTTAAAAGTGGATGAGAAAAAGAGAAACATCTTTGTAAAAAGTGCTAAAAGATGTCCAGGTTTTTTTGGTCCTCTCTTAAAAACCAGAACCAAAAAGTTTTAAACAACTTGTTATTCAGAACCTGACCAAATACTTATTATTACTGAACACTGTTTCTCAAATGGTGGGGAGAGATTCTTTAACTGCATTCAGGAAAGGGTAATAAATAATGTCCAGCTGTTAACTCACCTACCGTGGAAAAAAAACAGGACCTAATTTAACTTGATATTTACCAAAATAAAGGGTACTAAATATTGGTTAAAGGGATTACCATTTCCTCCCACTAAGAAACCAATATTTGCTATACAGACAAACAGATGTTAATGCTATACTGATCAGAGCAGCAAACTGGTAAGAATATAAATATGGCATTTAAATGAGTCTTCCTGGAACCTCTAAGACTCCAAGGAATCCTTACCTTTGAAGAATCCTCTGGGGCATGAGAATAGAGATACAGAAAAGGCACCCAGTCTGGGCGGCTGGAGCCCTGGGCGCTGGCAATTGCTTCTACTTTAGCCTTAGAGCCACTGTTTATTGCTTGCTAAGTACTTCCGGCTTTTACAAAAGATTATCTTTGAAAACAGATTAGTGTCACTTTTTTAAAAAGCTTGGAAACTATTGATCTTGAGAACCTCCTGCTATGTGCTGAACAAGAATAAAATGTAAGAAATCTGGTCAGTTTTGCCCACATTCTCAATCAAGGGCAAAGTTCATATGAAGTTGAAAGTACAATTCATACCTCTGCTCACTGTCCGTGCCCCCATTCTTATATTTATCTGTGTCTCACTTTCACCCTTTTTCTCCCATATCAAGAATACTAATTTTAAAAATCAGTATATATTTCAGTATATATTATACATATATAATTTCTTCTCAAACTTCTTCAATGACATTTCTTTTTTTTTTTAAGATTTTATTTACTTATTTGAGAGAGAGTGCACATACTTGGAGGGGTTGGGAGAGAGGGAGGGGCAGAGGTAGAGGGAGGGGGATAAGCAGACTCCCTGCTGAGCACGTAGCCAGATGTGGGGCTGGATCCCAGGATAATGACCTTTAATCTACTGAGCCACCCAGGCACCCCTTTTTGATGACATTTCTATTTTACCAATAGGATTCGCTAGGATTCTCTCACCAATTTTTCAAACAGAATTTTTGAACTTGGTTTATTTCTAGAAATCAGTAGTGA
The DNA here is from genome assembly GCA_004024625.1 of Mellivora capensis. Classification (NCBI taxonomy): domain Eukaryota; kingdom Metazoa; phylum Chordata; class Mammalia; order Carnivora; family Mustelidae; genus Mellivora; species Mellivora capensis. The sequence goes on from PISX010023678.1 coordinate 6,780, forward strand.
GATTTATTATGTGTTTGATCTTGTCATTTCTCACTTTACACATCTTTTAGCATTTTAAGGTTGTTGAGTCAATTTTTTGATCATTAATACTTCCCTTATACTATTTTGTTGGTGAAGGAATGAATATTATTTGAGATATTAAATGTACAGTTCGTAGTAATAATCTTTTTCAGACATCCTCATTTACTTTCCACTGGTTTGAGCAGAAGGGATCTTTCTGCAAACTGTTATCAATTCAAAATACTGATTGTTCCTTGTTTAAAATGAAATGTAGCCTTTCATCTGTGTAAGATGTTTTGATTTCTTCTGACATGTTTGCTAAGGTTTTGAATGTTCTTTTCTCTTTGTCAAACTTTTACCAATTTCAGTAGTCTGTCATCAATCTTCAAATGACATATCAGGCTTTAAAAAATATTTAAATTTAAATTTCAGGGTACCTGGGTGGCTCAGTAGGTTAAACGTCTGTCTTTAGCTCAGGTCATGATACCAAAGTCCTGGGATCGAGCCCTGTATCAGGCTCCCTGCTCAGCGGGGAGTCTGTTTCTCCATCTCCATCTGCTCCTCTCTCTCTCTCACTCACTCAATAAATAAAAATAATTTAAATTTCAGCATTTCACCTGTGATGTGTTTTGATTACATTTGGGTTCCTTTGCATCCTTTTGAACATCATTCTTGCTTTCTAGTCTTAAGATACTGTGGTTATTCTTCTAACTCATTTGGCATACTGGTCTATGTTAGATGATTGTTTCCGCGCCAAGATTGAGACCCAAATCAGCAGTGGCTTAACCAAGGAAGACATTTGTTTCATCATTTCTTATGAAACAGTCTGGCTGTTGGTGTTCTAGGGCTAGAAGGGTAGCTTTAGTCTATGGGGTTGTCCCAGAATCCAGACTCCTATCCTGTTGCCACAAGGTATTGCCCAAGTATGTATTGTCCCAAATTATATAGTGTAAGTATCACTTCTACATTCCAGTTGGCACAAAAGTGTATGGAGGGCATATCCTTACCTTTTAAGTCCAGACCGAGAGGTGTGTTTTTTACTACTCCAATTCCATGGGCCAGAAGTCAGTAGTATGACTATGCCTCGCTGCTTGGAAGACTGGGAAGTGTAGCTTTTATTGTGAGCAGCTAAAATTCAAAGGTTGCATTACAAAGTGAAGAAGGGGAGAATGGATACTGGATAACAAACCTCTACCACACAGCCTTTATTGGATGTTTCTAGGCATTGGCAGCCACAATACTTCCACTTCATATTGATGAAGCCGTACTGGATCATTTCTAAGTAGTTTCATCTTCCAGGTCAATGTAAATCAGATTTGGGGCTCTCGGTCATGTTTAGGAAAAATGGGAAAAGGATGTCGTTATTGTTCATGTTTCAGTGAAAGCCCAGTTTCTAAGGTGCACAAAATCTGGGCATGGTGTGGCACTAAGGAAACTCAAGTGGCCATGAGAGCATACCCTGATATTCTGCTATTCTCATCTGCTCAAATCCTAACGAGAGTGGGAAAATGTTTTAATAAGAAGGGTCATTGATTTCAAGGCTCCTCTAAGGATCTCTCCCTCTTCCTCCCCATCTCTTTTTTCTACTCTTTCTCCTCCTTATTCCCAGTAATAACAGTTGTCACTAGAGATGTGATTTATCCTGCCCTGAAAATCTTTCATAGAAGCTCAACAGCATTTTATTGAGTTGGCTTAGACATAGTTGATTCAGTAAAATATAAAAAGGGTCAGTATAGAATACAAATAGAAGATTTCCTGTCTAAGTTCTGGAGAAGGTGGAAACAGGGAAACTTTACCCGAAGAGGAGTCCAGACTACAGTTAAATGTTTTTGAGAAAGCTAGGACTCCCCCATAGATAAGGGTCAACTTTTCTTAAAATTAAAACAGCGTCAGAGATCAGAATTCTTTAATAGTGAAAGATTATTTAAAAGAAAACTTCTTTAAAAAGATTTATTTATTTTAGCGAGCGAGCTTGTGCGTGTGAGAGAGATAGAGTGAGTGAGCAGTGGGAGGGGCAGAGGGAGAGAGAGAATCTCAAGCAGACTTCCTATTGAACAGAGAGAGCCTGACCTGGGGCTTCATCTCTTGACCTTGAGACCATGACCTGAGCTGAAATAGAATCAGATGCTCAAACTGAGCCACCCAAACACCCCTAAAAGAAAACTTTCAATTGAATATGTTCCTCTAACTATCTTATCTATATTGCATGATGTTGGGGAAAGGAAGTATTTTCCCAGAAACCGGCAGACCACATACACCCATCAGGTGCCGAGCCTCTCTCCATGACCCAGATAGTGACGATACCTCCCTCAGTCACCTAGATGACTATTTCCTAGCAACCTCAGAAGCTGGGCCCCTGCAGTCCAGAGTGGAAAACCCTATCGACCACCTGTTCTCCATGCAGAATTCTTTACCTCTTCAGTCTTCCCCTTGAGTTCTGTGGCTGGGCTCCCACAAATGTATTACATAAGGGGTCAGCTGACGTTAGGATGGGGAGGGCAAAAAGAGGGGAGGGAGTTTTGTTGGGGATGTTGTTGTATAACCACCTGTTGTAGCTCGGCATTTCCAAAGACTGAATACATAATGGACTGCATAGTTTAAAAGAAAAAAAAGTAGCTCTTGATTTTAGGAAATGCATTGTCTATTACTTATGAAAGTATGATAAACTTGTGGTTATGTTTCTAATATGAAAATAAATACAAGGCAAATATCTTTATAAGTAGGAAAACATCCTTATGATCATGCTGATTAAATTTATAAATCAAGCTGATTAAATAAGCTACATAACCATACTCTCATTTCGTGGAAATGAAACAGAAGCCAGTATTCTAAAAGAAAAGGAATCAAGGGGCGCCTGGGTGGCTCAGTCAGTTAAGCGGCTGCCTTCGGCTCGGGTCATGATCTGGGGGTCCTGGGATCGAGTCCCACATCTGGCTCCCTGATTGGCGGGGAGCCTGCTTTTCCCTCTCCCTCTGCCTGCTGCTCTGCCTACTTGTGCTCTCTATCCCTCTGTCAAATAAATAAATAAAATCTTTTTAAAAAATGTCTTTAAAAAAAAAAGAAAAGGAATCGAAACACACACACCACACACACATTCACATTCTTAGTAATGTTCATAATAAATTTTCAATGACTCAAAGTTTGGAGCTTTAGTTCTTTGATTTACATGAATGATTCTTAACTTTAGAAATGGAGGCTAGGGACGACTGGGTGGCTCAGTTGGTTAAGCGGCTGCCTTCGGCTCAGGTCATGATCCCGGCGTCCTGGGATCGAGTCCCACATCGGGCTCCTTGCTCGGCAGGGAGCTGCTTCTCCCTCTGCCTCTGCCTGCCACTCTGTCTGCCTGTGCTCACTCTCTCGCTGTCTCTCTCTGACAAATAAGTAAATAAAATCTTTAAAAAAAGAAAAAAGAAATGGAGGCTAGAGTTCTTACATGAAACCAAGAGTAATAGAATTAAGAAATGTTAGCTGAAACTTTGCAAATAATGTGGCTCTGCTACAGATGTCCCTCAGTAAAGAGTTCTATGAAATATATTTTAGAATAAAAGAGACATTCAGACTGCAAGTTTTAAAAAGCAATATGTTTGCAAAAGATCAGAAGTTTGAAGTACAATGTAGATGACATTAGTTATATTTTAGATTTACTAGTGATTGCTTTGATAATGGTTTTCTTATATGAAAATTATAAGTAATTTTTTTTTCTGTTTATGTGAAAGTATAGTAAAGAGTCACTCAATTAAATATTCACTTACTCCTCTCTGTGCCAAGGACTATGCTATGAAATGACACAGTACCTTCAAGGGACAGATATGTAAGCAAATAATAATGGCAAAATATGGGATGCTACAAGCTAACATAGAAGTATGTGTAGGTTCCCAGGGGAACAGAAAAGAGGGAAAACCCATTCACTCAGGAAGGTGGAGTCATGGGAGGCATTGGAGAGGAAGCCTTCCCAGAAGTGGTGAAGAATATTAAAGAGGAAAGACTATTGAGGAGAAATTATTTACCAATTATTTGGTAAATACCGAACAGTTGGTATTTACCAATTATCAATCATTATTTACCAATAATTTACCAATTATTTACCAATAGTAAGGGGCATTTAGTCAGAGGATTTAGTAAGTGTTAAGAGCTTGGGACCTTAGCTCTCATGGTGAGTATGATGATGAGTGTGGCTGGGGTATAGAAGCTCTACACTGAGAATTTGGTGATTGATTCCATTTTGTCCCTCATCCTCCACATCTACATTTATCAACAAGTCCCCTGGTTTATACCTCAAAAACATCTCTGGAATATGGTTAATATCTCTAATTCTATCTCTACTGCTCCAGTTCAATCCAAGCCACTATCATCTCCAGCCTGGACTGTTACAATAGCTTCTTTAACAGGTGTTTCTGCCACAACCTTTACTCCCACTAATAATAATCTTTAAAAAAAATCAGATGGAATTACTTCTTACTCTGGATCTGTTAAATGTGGCTTCTGTTGGTCTACTGGTTGTGTTCTTAACATTTACCCGAATAATCATTTTGTTACATTTTCACTTTCAGTTTTTCTCACTAGGTTTTTTAAGGAAAAGCCATGCTTATTTATATGCTTAGTGTTTAGCACAAAGAAGAAACAAACAAATAAATAAGGAAAGACAAAAGGAAAAGGAAGAGAAAGGGAAAGAGATAAAAACAAGAGTGAGGGTGACTAAACGTAATATGGTATGCTGAGTGAAATCCTGGGACAGAAAATAGGTAAAAACAGGAAACCCAAAGAAAGAATGGGCTTCAGTTGATAACAGTGTATCAGGGCACCTGAGTGGCTCAGTTGGTTAAGCAATGACTCTTGATTTTGGCTCAGGTCTTGATCTCAGGGTTGTGGGATTGAGCCCCAGTGTTGGGCTCACTGCTCAGCAGAGCAACTGCTTGAGATTCTCTCGCTCTCCCTCTACCCCTTTCCCTGCTTGCATTCTCCTTTCTCAAGTAAATAAAGTCTTAAAAAAAAAAAACAGAGAACATATATGTGTGCAAGATTGAGCACGAGCAGAGGGAGCAGCCGAGGAAGAGGGAGAAGCAGGCTCCCTGCTGAGCAGGAGCCCTGGAAACAGGGCTCCATCTGAGGACCCCAGGATCATGACCTGAGCTGAAGGCAGATGCTTAACTGACTGAGCCACTCAGACACCTCAATAAATAAATCTTTTAAAAAATAAGATACCAATATTGATTTGTGAATTGTGACAACTGTATCATACGAATGTAAAATGTCAATAAATAAGAGAATAAGTTTTCACTGGGATCAGAGTATGTGAGAACCCCCATACTATCTTTACAATTATTCTGTAAATCTAAAAATATTCTAAAAGTAAAAGTTTAGTTTAAAAAAGGGAGGAGGAAAGAAAGAGGAAAAGTAGGCCATACGTAGCTAGTGAAGTAGGCGGATTAGTTAAGAAGTTCCTCATGTATTATGCTACAAGGTTTGCACAGAAAAGCTCAAAAATGTTAAAAGATTTTACCCTGCAGCCAGAAGTGCAATGTATGTGACATTCTGAAGCCAGAGAAGACAATAGTTAGCCAGTTGGTTTATTTCTTAGAAGGAACAAAATAGCACTTAGAAGGATGTCCTTTCCCATTAAACACCTCAGGGTGCAAATCATGCCCCTCATCTTGCAAAGAGTGGAAGACTGCCTGGCTTCTTGTGTTCAGCACAAGATTCTTTTTTTTTTTAATTAAAAAAATTTTTTATTGACATTTAATGTATTATTAGCCCCAGGGGTACAGGTCTGTGAATCATCAGTCTTAACACAGTTCACAGCACTCACCATAGCGCATACCCTCCCCAATGTCCATAACCCAACCACCCTCTCCCTACCCCCCTCCCTCCGACAATTCTCAGTTTGTTTCGTGAGATTAAGAGTCTCTTATGGTTTGTCTCCCTCCCAATCCCATCTTGTTTCATTTATTCTTTTCCTACCCCTCAACCCCTCCACGTTCAGCATGAGATTCTTGATCTCAGGGTTGCTCGAACCCCATATTACTTAAAAATAAGATCCTAAAAAAAAAAAAGAGTTGGATGATTGAGGTTATCAATTATAGTTAATATGCATACATCCATTTATAGTTCACAAAGTTCTGGCATGATACATTGTGTCATTTGATTCTCATAACATTTCTGAGGTAGGGAGGGCAGGTATTATTATTATAACTGAAGTGAGGTTAAATGATATTTTCAATGTCACACAGATAGCCAATTTTCGTTTCCCAGTTCAAAATTCCCTAAATCATGGGCTATTTCCTTTTCACTGTCTCTGAAGTTGGATCAGAGAGCTGTGACAGTGTGTGGCCCAGAAGCTGGGTGGTCAGCATGACCAGAAAGATAAAGATGAGATTAATGAGATTCTTAATTAGGCAGCCAGGGTGGCCTTCCAGTGGTCCTTGGAGGGCAGATGGCCAAAGAGAAAATATGGCCTTGAGAGCAAAAGCAGAACACAGCACAGGCAGAGACGATAAGAGTAACTGGACCCAGAGCAGTATGAAGAAAATTATGAAGTGCAAAGAGATAAAGCAGCCATGTCATGAATGTCATCCAAGGGAGTGGGCCCTAAACTCACCAGTGCAACAGTTACTTGCAGAATTTGTTAACAATGCAGCTTCTCCAGTTCCAATTTAGGAGTCCTCTGATTCAGCCAGTCTGGGACAGGGGACCACAAAGGAAACCCCCTCACAACTCCAGGAAGTCTGGTAGAGAATGTCCACCAAACAATCCAGAGGATAAAAGCAGCAGGAAACATCTAGAGGAGGGATTTTTGATGTTAGGGTACCAAAGTGTTGCCAAGATAATACCTTCTATTTCTTAAGAAACAAAGGAGAGAGTTTAAGCCTCTTTTAGAAAATAATGTAATAGTTTTTTTGATGCTGGCCTTGTACATGGTACCAGGCCAGGTACTGGGGGAATCCAACTGAGTAAGAAATTCAGATATGCTTGGTCCTTGTCCTCACAGAGCTAAATGGGAGATTGATATCAAATAATGTATAATATTACATAGTAACTAGTATTACTTAATGATAGTAAGTAGGTAAGTGTTAAAAAAAAGAAGTGCAGGGTTTTGTAACAGTTAGCGGGGGAGCCTGATCCATGCTGACAGATCAGAGAAGATTCCCTTGAGGAAATGGCATATGATTTCGGATCTGAAGGATAAGTTGAGAAAATGGAGAGAGGGGGATAACAAAGACATTCTCAGCAGAACATTAATTAGCTTCTTACAAAAAATATTTAATGAGAACCTACAGTGTACCAGGTATTCTTCTAAACTCTGGAATATGGCAGTAAGCAAAAGGGAAAAGCTTCTACTCTCATGGAGTTTGTATCCCAGTTTATGAGACAAAGAGCATTTAAAAATAAATTGAAATAACAGCAAGTCATCTGATAATAACATTATTGTGGGGTACTTGGGTGGGTCAGTCGGTTAAGCATCTGATTTCTAACTGGGTCATGATCGTGGGGTCCTGGGATCAAGCCTTAAGTCGAATCAGTCTCCCCACTCAGTGGGGAGTTTACTTGTTCCTCTCCTTCTGCCCCTCCCTCTGCTCGTGCTCTTTCTGTCTCTCTCACAAATAAATAAATAAAACCTTAAAAAAATAACAATGTTGTAAGATTTCAGTTCTCTCCACTTCAATCTATTGATTCAGCGCAAGGCCAATCAAACTTCCAGAAAAATTTTTTGGTAAAATTTGACAAGCCTATTCTAAAATTTATATGTAAACACATATAAAAGGAAAGTCTTTTTTTTTTTAAATATTTACACCCAACGTGGGGCTCAAACTCACAACCCTGAGATCAGAGTAACATGCTCAATCGAGCCAGCCAGGTGCCCCTAAAAGGAAAGTCTTAAAGAAGAATAAAGTTTGGAAACTTTCACTACTGAATACCAAGACTTACAGTAAAGTGATAATGAGACAGTGTAGTATTGTCACAATGACAGGCAAGTAGACTAATAGAACAGAGCAGAATTTGAGCTACTCTCATATGGGGCATATGGCAAAGGTGCCACTGGTGTGTAGTGGGGAAGAGGATGCTCTTTGCAATAAAGAGTATCAAGTCAATTGAATATCAATATAAAAAATCAATATACAAAAATCAGTTCTTGTGCAAACCAAAGCAATAACACTCTTAGAAGACAGAACAGGAGAATGACTTTATGAATTTGAACTAGGCCACGATTCCTTAAAGCAGATACTAAACAAGAGGGGGAATATTGATAAATTGAAAATCATTAAAGAACTTCTCTTTATCAAGAGATACCATTAAGAGGTGAAAAGGTAAGTCAGAGTGGGAGAAAATATTTGTAATATATATAACTGACAAAAGGCTAATGTCTGTAGTATATAAAGAATGCCTACACATCAGTAAAAAAGGTGGGTAAAATACTGGATCAAGCATTTCATATATACAAAATACCCCCCAAAAGATCATATAAATGGCCATTAAAAATATGAAAAGATGCTAACACTCCTTAGTAAAAGAGAAATACAAATTAAAACCACAATGGGATAATACCCTACACCTGCCAGAATGATTGACTTTTAAAAAATTAATAATACCAAAAATTATCTAGTATGTAGAGCAATTAGTGGGATTGTAAATCAGTACAACCACTTTGAAAAACAGCTTGGCCTTATCTACTAAAACTGAGCATGTGTATATTGTATGGTCCAGAAATTCCACCCTTAGTCATGTGCCAAATGGAGACACACGCATAAGTGCATCAAGAGACATGTATATGGATGTTCATAGCAACACAATTTGTAACAGCCCTGAATAAAAACAAACAAAATGTCTGTTAGTCTTGTCAGGCTGCTATAACAGAATACCTTAGACTGAGTGGCTTATAAATAACAAACCAAAATCAAGATGCTGGCAAACATTTTATGTCTGGGGTGAGGCCCACTTCCTGGTTCAATGTCCATCTACAGAAAGATTTTTAAATAAATTTGGTGTTTTCTTTCTTTCTTTCTTTCTTTCTTTCTTTCTTTCTTCTTTCTTTCTTTCTTTCTTTCTTTCTTTCTTTCTTTCTTTCTTTCTTTTTTTAAAAGATTTTATTTATTTATTAATCTATGGCGGGGGGAGAGCAAAGGGGAGGAGAAAGAGGAGGAAAGAATCTCAAGCGGATTCTGCATTGAGAGTGGAGCTGACGCAGGGCTCGATCTCACCACCCTGAGATCATGATCTGAGCCAATACTGGTAGTCAATTACTTAACCGACTGAGCCAACCAGGTATTCCCTAGATTTGATGTAGTCTTAAAATGGAATACTAGACAGCAGTAAAAGTAACAAATCTACTATATGCAACAACATGGTTGAATCTTATAAATCTAATATTGGGCAAAAGAAGACAGTCACATAAGAATGCATATTATATGACTCATTTATATGAAGTTTGGGTATAAGCAATACTAATCTACAAAAGTTACAATCGAAGAGGGATAATGATTTAATTTCTTGATAAGGGTTGGTAATACAGATGTTCACTTTGTAAAAAAACATGAAGCTGTATATTTAGGAGTTTTGTATTTTTCTGTATGTATGTATGATTTTATAGTTCAATTAAAACATTTACTTAAAGAATTAAAAACATCATAATCTCTTTTTCTCTTTACTGAGAAATCATTGGTGGTTACAATCTGAACAGCAAATACAAATTAGTAGTAGAAATTGCTGAAGTTAAATATTTCATTAAAAAGTGCTTAAAATTTATTTGTTGTGTGATTTAGTTATTTTCACATAACTACTTTGATTTTAAAGCCTCAATCAGAAGATGGTCAGGTATAACTGAGGAAAAATCACTTGGTGTATTAGGATAGGCTCTGCTATGACATTATAACAATGTTCCTCCCTGTCCCATGTTCCGAAATCTCAGTGGTTTAAAATAACAAAAGTTTGTTTCTTGCTCCATGAGTCTAATTAGATGTTTAGCACGTGATATTTCAGAGACACGGGCTCCTTCTGTCTACTGGCTCTGCTTTCCTCTAAGATCTTGAGTTCCTCCCGGACTCTCTCCATCTGGCTAGCCAAGAGCAAAGACAAAGACTTCAGAGAAGGCATACTTTCTTTTTAACTGTCTTGGCCCTGAGATTCCTTCTAATTACACAACGAGAATTAGTCACTTGGTCCTATAAAATACAGTGCAGCTGGGAAGTGTAGGATGCTCTGTGTTAAGGAAGAGGAAACCAGTTTAGTTATCCTGCAGGCATCTGAGTCCTGGAGCCCAAGACAGATCATAACATCACTACAGAAGTGCTCAGAAAGGAGCTGCTGAGGAATGGGACTTCTAACCGGAAGAGTTATAAGTGGCATCTTAATCAGGAATCCTATTTCATTAAAAGATATACAAATTAAATTGGAAAAAGAACTATCCTTTCATGATTTGAGAGAAAGAGGTTGTTGTAAGAGAGATATTAATTAGAGGGAATTAAAACAGAGAACTATTGCATTGGAGGAAGGTATATATCAAAGTTAAGTATTTGAAACAGACTCTGGGAGTTCAGTCAAGTTCATAAGATATTGTACAGGTCAGTGGGTCTTTAAGAAGAGACTGACAACACAGGGAGACAAAGCAGGCACTACTAAGGAATATTTTGCATTCTTTTGTTCTCAAGAGTAAGCTAAGCCAAGAACATGGTAGAAATTTTATCAAGAAGAGTTCAATTCTCACAAGGAAAGCTGAAACTTACAGCCGTCTCCCCCCTTTCTTTTCCTTAAGATTTTATGTATTAATTTGTGAGAGAGACAGAGAGAGTGAGAAAGAACATGAGCAGGGTGAGGGGCAGAAGGAGAAGCAGACTCCCCTCTGAGAGTCCGAAGGAGGGCTCCATCCCAGGATTCTGGGATCATGACCTGAGCCGAAGGCAGATGCTTAACTGACTGAGCCACCTGGGCACCCCTTACAGCCATCTTTTAATGACCCTGGCATTGGGACCTGAACTTCATGGTAATAACATTATAATAGGGAAGAACACTTGTAGGAAACAGTAGTTAGATTCTGTTGTGAATGGCAGCTTCTGGGGTTGTTGAAAATGGAGCTACCAAGCCTCTTAGCTTTACTGTGGAGAAGTCCGAGGAGAGGTTGGGCAGGTTCCTGCCAGAGACAAAGAATGAGGTCAGGAGGGGAAGAATGTGAGTTATTTTAAGATGGTTAATTTTAGCTCTCATTTTTAGGAGAGCTTCTGGGAATGAAGCATGTCTGTTATTTCTTCTGTTGACCTTGGTCAAGTTTCTGAAGATAATAACTTCTGGCTACATTGTTCTACTGCCTAATCAGCTAACACAGCAGCCTGGAAGGAGTCTCATACTTGGAATGACAGGTGCTCTTTCTTCTGGTGGCTTGTGTAAAAGGGAGGGGAGTAGGAAATTGTAGAGTCTGCTGCTTGGACTGTTCTCCTTACCCATACTCTTACCTAGAAGATTTGAGACCAAACCCAGGGCATATTAATCAGGCAAAGGCTGACCTATTGCAAAAAAGATACCTAACACTAATTCATTTTCTTAAGAAGGTAAACACTTACTCCCCTGTCATATAACAGTCTGCTGAGTGTTCCAGGTTGGCAGACAGCCTTCTGCTTGGGATTGTTAGGGACTCGTGTTCTACCCACCACGTTGTGTTATCATCCTGAGGCATTGCTGCCATCTTGCATGGTCAAAACTGGGTCACTGTGGGTTCTAGTTGATAGGAAAGAGAGTGTATGTTAAGGTCTGAGTCAGAAGTGACACACTTCCCTTGTATCACATTTCATTGGCAGGATATCAGATGTGTGGCTATACTTAACTACAAGCTGGGATCACCAATGTTGTTCCTAGCTAGATAAGTTCAATTATAACTTTCTTTGTATGGAAGATAGGAAAAATGCATCTTGGTAGGCATGAAACAGTATCCAACCAGGGAGAGTAGAGGTAATAAAACAGAGCCAATACAATTATTTTACATATATTATTAAAACAACATACATATAAACTTTATTTGTATCAGAGTTATGTATACCATTTGTTTTAAAATGTCCTCAAATTCTGGGGCGCCTGGGTGGCTCAGTGGGTTAAAGCCTCTGCTTTCGGCTCAGTTCATGATCCCAGGGTCCTGGGATCGAGCCCCACATCGGACTCTCTGCTCCTCGGAGAGCCTGCTTCCTCCTCTCGCTCCTGCCTGCCTCTCTTCCCTACTTGTGATCTCTGTCTGTCAAATAAATAAATAAAATCTTAAAAATAAAATAAAATAAAATAAAATAAAATGTCCTCAAATTCTGAAAATAACAGTTGTTTTGAAACTACCAATGTGCTCTACAATTTCAGAGTCTTCTTCCCACTTCTTTTTTTTTTTTTTAAGATTTTATTTATTTATTTATTTGATAGAGAGACACAGCCAGAGAGGGAACACAAGCAGGGGGTGGGAGAGGGAGAAGCAGGCGGGGAGCTGGATGCTAGGCTTGATCACAGGACCTTGGGATCAGACCTGAGCCAAGGGCAGATGCTTAATGACTGAGCCACCCAGGCCCCCCTTCCCATTTCTTACTTATCTTTAAATTGCCAGGATTTCTAAATCCATATCTTTAATTAATTTTTTTTGGTCCCTTCCTTTCTAAATTCAAGTTGTAAGTCTTAAACAAGCAAACATTTTGAATGTTACAAGAGGTGTAGTTATTATTAAAAGAATGAAGGTAGGAGTTCCTTTTTAGGATAACTCTCTAATGCAATCATCGTGAAAATTTTGCTTTGAAATTTTATATTAACATACCAAAAGTGTAAGAGTGTTGTATAGAATGTGAGGTTTTTGTGATTTAGAATAAAATAACTACAGAAAAGTAATCTTACTATCTGGTTTTGGGTTGTCACTAACTATATGCTAAGAAAGTTTTAAACAAATCTTAGTGTATGTAAGGAAATAACATATTTGGGCCCAATATTTTAGTCATATGCAAGATTTAAGATGGTAAGTCCTGGTTTGCTTCTGGTATGGAGAAGTTGAGTATTTAAGGAACCAATCCTCTCATGAATAACAGTGTAAAATTGGATAGGATACAGAAAAGCATGACTACCTAAAGATTCTGGAGACTGTACATAGGCAGAAAGATTTTGGAGACAAAACTTGGGCGAACAAACTCTTTTTGTTTTTTTAAGATTTTATTTATTTATTTGACAGAGAGACATCACAAGTAGGCAGAGAGGCAGGCAGAGAGAGAGGGAGAAGCAGGCTGCCCAATGAGCAGAGAGCCCGACGCGGAGCTTGATCCCAGGACCCCGAGATCATGACCTGAGCTGAAAGCAGAGGCTTTAACCCACTAAGCCACCCAGGTGCCCCTAGAACAAACCTTTTATTCATTAATTAATTCATTTATTTATTCCCAGCTTCACTGAGAAACAATTGATCTATAATATTGTGTAAGCTTAAGGTATATGACATGTTGATTTGATACATTTATATACTGGAAAGTGATTACCACCAAGGCACGAGCTAACACTCTGTCCTGCCACATGATTACCATTTCTTTTTTGTGGTGAGAATGTTTAGACCTACTTTTAAAGCAACATTTAACTATACAATACAGTATTATTAGTATAATCAACAGAATGTGTTAATCTTATAACTGAAATAAAGGTCTCCATATTTTTGATGCTTTATTCCAAGGCCCATGCAGTCACAGTGGAGGCAGTGGTATAGAGGTGGCTAAAACTTCCTTAGAAAATCCACCATCTCGGGATGCCTGGGTGGCTCAGTTGGTTAAGCGGCTGCCTTCGGCTCAGGTCATGATCCCAGCGTCCTGGGATCGAGTCCCACATCAGGCTCCTTGCTGGGCAGGGAGCCTGCTTCTCCCTCTGCCTCTGCCTGCCACTCTGTCTGCCTGTGCTCGCTCTCTCTCTCTCCCTCTCTCTCTGACAAATAAATAAATTTAAAAAAAATTTAAAAAAAAGAAAAAAAAAAAGAAAATCCACCATCTCTCTGGCTAGAGAATTCAGGGCAGGAATCCTGAGGTAACCAGGGCTATTGTAGAGAAAAGAGGGGTCACAATCACAAGACTGAACTTCACAGACAAATTGTTACATCTTGCATCCCCTACCATATCAACTGCCAACTTAAGGAGATTCTTATTAGATACAGAATTACAAGTTTCTAGTTCTTTCCTTTCAGCACCTGAAAAATTTTATGACACTAAATTTTGACCTCCTTGGCTTTTGATGAGAAATCTGCTATCGTTCCAATTGTTTTCCATCTATATGATGTTCCTCTCTGACTGCCTTTAAGTTTTTTTCTTTGTTCTTTGTCTAGTTTTCAGAAGTTTGATTATGATGTGTCTTGGAGGGGGTTTATCCTATTTAGGATTTTCTCAGCTTCTAGAATATATATGTTTATATATATGTTTATGCCTTTTGCTAAGTTTGAGAATATTTCAGCCAGTATTTCTTTGATTATTTTTTCATCTCTGCCTACTTTCACCTCTCTTTCTGGTACTCTGATGACTTACATACAAGAACTGTTATAGTTCCCCAGGCTCTTCAGGCTCTTTTGCCCTCCCTCCCTCCCTCCCTCCCTTCCCTCCTTTCCTTCCTTCTTTCTTTCTTTTTTTTTTAAGGTATGTTTTCTCTGTGTTGTTCTGGTTGCTTAATTCTATTGTCCTATCTTCCAGATCACGGATTCTTTCTCTTTTCCATTTATTTTGCTGTTTAGACCACCAGTGAGTTTTCTATTTCAGTTGTTATATTTTTCAGCTCTAAAATTTCTCTTTGTTTCTTCTTTATCTTATATTTCTTTGACAAGAATTTCTATTTTTCATTCGTTTGCCTTCCTTCACCTCTTGTTCTATTTGGGGCTTCAGTGGATTGAATGATGCCTCACCGCATTGGTGAGGATGGCTCTTCTTTACTCAGACTACTGAATGAAATGCTAACCTCTTCCATAAGCACTGTCACAGACACTAAAATAAGTTTTACCGGTTATCTGAGCATCCCTTAGCCCAGTCAAGTTGACACATACATTTAACCACCACAATGGATATATCAGAATGAAGATGGCAGAGGAGTTAGTAAAGTAGAAGACAAGTCAACAGAAATTATTAAGTCTGAAGAAAAGGGAGAGGAAAAAAAGATTGAAAAAGACTGAACAGAATCTCAGGGACCTGTGGAACAAAAACAAAAGTTCTGATATACATTAATTGGAATCCAGAAGTAGAGGAGATAAGTAATGGGGCAGAAAACTATATTTGAAGAAATAATAACAGAAAACCACTCAAGTGTGAAGAAAAGACATGAATTTATAGATTCAGGGAGTTTGGTGAACCCTAAACAGGATAAGTTTGAATAAATCTAAGTCTAAGCACATCATGAACAAACCATGGAAAACCAAAGATAAGGGAAAAATTTTTTTTAAAGATTTTATTTATTTATTTGACAGAGAGAGACAAGCAAGAGAGGGAACATAGTGGGGGAGTAGAGGAAAGAGAAGTAGGCTTCCTGCTGAGCTGGAAGACCAATGGAGGGCTCCATCCCAGGACCCTGAGATCATGACTAGAGCCAAAGGCAGACACTTAACCAACTGAGGCGCCCAGCCATCCCAAGAGAAAAATCTTTTATTTATTTATTTATTTAATTTATTTTTATTAACATATAATGTATTATTTGCTTCAAGGGTATAGGCCCGTGATTCATCTGTCTTACACAATTCACAGTGCTCACATAGCACATACCCTCCCCAATGTCCATCACCCAGCCACTCTATCCCTACCCCCCCACCCCCTAGCAACTCTGTTTGTTTCATGAGATTAAGAGTCTCTTATGGTTTGTCTCCCTCCCAATCCCATCTTGTTTCATTTTTTTGCTACTCCCCACAACCACCCTCCCTGCCTCTCAAATCCCTCATATGATAATTGTCTTTCTCTGATTGACTTATTTTGCTCAGCATAATACCCTCTAGTTCCATCCCCATTATTGCAAATGGCAAGATTTCGTTTTTGATGGCTGCATAGTATTCCATTGTATGTATGTATGTATGTATGTGTATATCCATATATATATATATAGTAAGGACCTATTTAGCCAGAGTGCTTCCATCAGTTAAATGATAACTTTGTTGTCTAAAACTTAAACTGTCCCTGCCCCCCTTTCCCCAGGGGACTTACATAAAAACAAGTCCCAGAAACCAGCCCCAGGTAACAAAGCCCAAATACAAGGGTGGGTCAGGCCAGGTGGAGACATTCGATCAATGGGGGGATGCATACTGTTTCCCTAGTTACCAAGGAGTATGGGCCCCGCCCTTTGGGCACCTTTTGGGCACCAATTCTGATCAAGGTGATAGGCTGGTTCAAATGTCTACTATAGGATAAATTGTAATTCAATTGGTCACTTATGTGTGACCTAACATGACTGTGCAGCTTTCTCTGTGTGTTACAATTTCATTGGCCACCTGTGCATGCCCAGGCCCAACCACATGGCCTTTGCCCTTGAAAGCTAGTCTGTGAAACAGAGAGGGGTCACCCTCTCTGTAAGAGGCACAGCCCTGGCTGGTCAGTTTGATTCTTGATGCTTTGTGTGAAATAAAGCTTTGCTTGACCTTTGCTTTATATCAGTCTTGCTCCTTTAATCACGGACCCATTATTGGGGGACCTAACTATATATATATATATATATGGTGTATATATATACATATATACCTGTGTATATATATACATTATATATACATGTATATATATATATACATATATATATATATATATGGTGACATATATATGTATATATCACATCTTCTTTAGCCATTCTTCTGTTGATGGACATCTAGGTTCTTTCCATAGCTTGGCTATTGTGGACATTGCTGCTATAAACATATAAACATTTCGGTGCACGTGCCCCTTCAGATCACCACATTTGTATCTTTAGGGTAAATACCCAGTAGTGAGATTGCTGGATCATAGGGTAGCTCTATTTTCAACTTTTTGAGGAACCTCCATACTGTTTTCCAGAGTGTCTGCACCAGCTTGCATTCCTACCAATAGTGTAGGAGGGTTCTCCTTTCTCCGCATCCTTGCCAAAACCTGTTTTTTCCTGACTTGTTAATTTTAGCCATTCTCACTGGTGTGAGGTGATATATCATTGTGGTTTTTATTTGTATCTCCCTGATGCCAAGTGATGTTGAGGACTTTTTCATGTGTCTGTTGGCCATTTGGATGTCTTCTTTGCAGAAATGTCTGTTCAGTCTTCTGCCCATTTACCTGAAGGGAAAAATCTTAATGGCAGAAAAAAATGACATGTTACATACAAGAGAACAATGATTTGAAGGATTACAAATGTATCATCAGACACCATGGTGGCCATGTTTAATGCAATAACATCTTCAAAGTGCTGAAAGAAAAACTTGCTAACTCAGAATTCTACATCCATTGAAAATTTTGGGGTGCTTTGGTGGCTCAGTTGGTTAAGCATCCGCCTTTGGCTCAGATCATGATCCCAAGGTGCTGGGATTGAGCCCTACGTCAGGCTCCCTACTCAGCGGAGAGCCTGCTTCTCCCTCTCCTTCAACTGCTCCCCTGCCTGTGCGCTCTCTGTCAAATAAATCTCAGGGTTGTGAGATCAAGCCCTGTGTTGCTCTGCAATGGGCATGGAGCTTGCTTAAGATTCTCTCCCTCCCTTTCTCTTTGCCCCATGCGCTGCTCGTCTGCACATTCTCTCTCTCTTTAAAAGAAAAAAATATCTATTAAGGATAATTTAAAAAATAAAGTATATATGGCTTTCAAAAGCAAAAGTTAGGGCTACCCTGGGTGGCTCATTCAGATAAGCATCTGATTTTGGCTTGGGTCGTGATCTCAGGGTCATAAGATGGAGCCCCCTTGTGGGGCTCCATGCTTGTGCAGAATCTACTTGAGATTCTCTCTTTCCCTCCCCCTCTACCCCTTCCCCCACTTGCATGCTCACTCTCTAAAATAAATAAATAAATAAAATCTTTTAAAAAATAATAAAAACAAAAATTAGAACATTGTCTTGAGAGATTTAAAACGTATGTAGAGGTAATAACAATCATAACATAAAGAATGGTAGGGATAGGAGTAAATGGACCTGTATAGCCTCAGGGTATTATGTTAACTCTAAGTGCATTGTGAAAAGTTTAATGTATATTGTAATACCTAAAGCAACCACTAAAAAAATTAAGAGGGATAGTTAAAAAGCCAAGAGAAGTTAAAATGAACATCTCAAAAATGTTCAAATAGTTCAAAAGAAGGCAGGAAAGGAAGCACAGAGAAACAAAAAAATTGACAACAGACTATTAATAAAATAGTAGGCCTAAATCCAACTATAACAATAATTACATTAAATGTAAATTCACTAAACACTCCAATGAAGAAACAAAGATTGTCAGAATGGCTTATAAAGCAGACCTAACCATCTGTTAACTACAAGACATGCACTTTAAATATAAAGATGCACTGAAAATAATGTACAGATAAGTTAGAAACATAAGTTAGAAACATAGCCTCTGATTTTTATTCATTTTTTAACAACTAGAAATGAAAGCACAGATAAAAATCTCTGGGAAACTTTCTCAATTAGGGGAAATCTAAATCAACTGAGACATTCTGCTTACAAATGACTGAGGCTTAAAAAAATGTTTTGTGGCTTGAAAAGAGTTGTTTAGTTTTGTATCAGATTTGTCTTTGGAGGTTTGTACGTTTTTCCATTTGCCTGTGGGTCAATGACCCCTAACTTCTGATGTTAGACATTTTCCAGTCATGTGCTTTAGATCATGCAGGTTTGTGACTTGCTATGTAATCTCTGTGAGTTGGAAAAATTCAAATCATATGGCAGTTCAGATGTTAGCTTGGGAGAAATTAAAAAATTAAAAATTTCAGAGCTGTTTAGAAGATGCATTGCTATAAACCTATATTTTATGTGATTTGTATATCCGAATATGTTGAGAAAGATGCTATTTGGGAGTGAAGTCTAAGGAAAGATGTGTCTTCTTTATATTTATACTTTAAGTCTGCTTAAACAGATGTCGCAAATAAATGGGAATTTGTTCAAAGCCAGAGATTTTAAAAATATACATCTAAAAAATATACATTTTCTAATTGCAACGTTTATACAACAATGACAACATCAACAAAAATCAGCAACAATTGCTGTTCAGAGGAAATAGTATGGTTTGTAGAAAGATCCAGGGACCAAATATAGGAAAATCCAGGCAAAATAACTTCACCATGTTAGATATCAAATACTAATTCTTAAGGTATTTCCTGATTTGGGGAAATTTTCGGCTAAATTGCGTAAACAGTATTTTTTCCAGAAAAAAATTTTTCTTATTTTTTGAAAAAAAAGTTCGAATTCTTCAGTATTATAGGTCATAGCCTACGAAATAACTTATTTAGTCAAAACTTCCTTAAATGACTTGTGATATGAAGCATCTTGCTGGAAAAAATTTCCTATGGGTTACTTGCCCATTTCTACACGTATGGATGGAATAGAAAGTGTGAACACAGGCTGTGGGGCTTGGCAGGACTTCCTCTGGGAGTTAATTCTGTAATTTTTTTCCCCTAGGAGATCATGTTTTAAGTGTCCTGTTAATCAGGAAATACATAAAATAGGTGAATAAAGTTCCTAGTATTCAATAAGAACTTATAATTTGACAGCTGTTTTATTCCATAGGTATCTGAAAAGGTTCTAACAGTACACATCAGCTCATTTCACTTTCATATTTATCACTCGCTTATCTGACTTGGTGTTTCCTAGGCTGAGGGTTTTAATTTCATCGGACTTGTTTCAACCCACATGTCTCTATTGACTAGGGGAGGATAATATTCCTTCCACTTAAATATATTATTTATTTTCCATCTACTTGGTTCCATTCCCCTTCCCATAACACACACATGCAATGCATCTACTCTCTTACGCATTCATTCAGGCTTGCACACACACATTTGCATGAATTCTCGACATTAACCCCATCGGTTAAATGAATAGATGTTTGCAAACTGTAGGGTGCTATGCAAAGTTTGTTGTGACACTGGTGTCTTCATGCGTCACTAATCTGAATTAGATAAAGCAAGGTAACAGTGTATGTAACTCTTTCCCCCCTCAAAGACAGCAAAACACTCTACCGCTCCGTAACACTGTTCCCTCATTGTCGGAATCCAGCTTCTCTGACAAGCTCCACCCAAGTCTCCAGATGAGAGCCAGAGGGCGGGGCTTTATAAACTCTCCTGGCTTTTGCCATCAGTAGTATTACCCTCACTAATAGCATATACTTTTCATAAGCCAGGCTCACTGTCCTGGCTGATTTCACAGCTCCTGCTTTAGAGCTGCCACTGAAGCCATGGTCACAGTTCTGCTGCTCATATCACTGCCTCTGCCTGGGCAATGTGTTGTTCTGAGGCCAGCAGATCTCTCTCAAGGCAGTACCTTTCACTCTGGATGGCTTCGTGGGGGTCAGACTCTGTGAGCACTGCTGAGCTGCTTCTCCTCCACAGCCTCATCCCCATGGCTACTCTTGCTGCTTCTTGCTGAGTTTGCTGGTCCCTCCATGGGAATGAGTCTTCCTTGGAGTGCCCAGCACTGGGACGGAGGGGGCCCTAACCTTAGCAATGAGCTACTTTTGTTCCTTGTGTATCTCAATATGCCCACTCTTCCTCCAGAAATCTATCCTGTGTTCCCAGAACTTGCAGGAGTCATGAACAGCCAGAATTTCTAGAGAATATCTTTAGATTTAGTTTCTTTCCTTCTCTGGCGATAATTAATGGTGGGAGCTGTTGTGAGAAAATGGATTCATCTATTTCTCTTTGCTGTGGCTTCAGATTCTGGGCAGACATGGATACAGCACTCTCAACTTTATTCCAGGGATCATCCAGGATGTTAAAATATATGCTATCATGTGCACTGTGCTTTCTCAATGCTTTGACATATTTAAACATGAGATTAACCCATGCTTCGATGCATCATAACTTGACATACATCACAAATGAATAATTATGTGTCAGTTGCTAAAGGATCTCTTACCAATTCCCCCATCACACTCCCTTTTTGGAAGGGATTCTAGGCAGAAGCATTTCTTTATGGTGTTTCCCATTTCTTTAATTCTGTCCATACCCAAATCTGTCTAGTATCTTAACTGATTATTTGTATCATTGCAAATCTCTTTATTAACTACAAAATTATATAACCTCTAGAAATTATCCTATTTCTAAACTACATATAAATAATATTAATTAATTTTTGATCTCATTACTGTAAGATCTTACCAATTATTTTTTTGTCTTTAGATAAAAAACAAAACAGAGGGGCGCCTAGCTGACTCATTCAGAAGAGCATGCAACTCTTGATCTTGGGGATGTGAGTTTGAGCCCCATGTTGGGCATAGAGATGACTTCAAAATAAAACCTTAAAAAAAACAAACAAAAGACCCCCAAAGAATGCCTGTTCTTAAAATCTATTTTATACTCTGATTCCTGACATTAAATATCTTAAAAAATATTACAATGGCTTTTACAAATTCCTTCAAATAATCTTTTTGCAGGAATAATATATTCTATGTTTCATTAAGATGCTATACGTTTCTGGATCCCAGAACCTTGATTATAACAGTCTGATGAAGTCTACCACATTTACATACTAACTAGTTGAAGGAATGTGTTAATTCCTATTTACTGACAGACATTATCATGGCAGAAGATTAAACCTAGTACATACTGAAAGAAAAAGTGTATGCAGTTTATTATAAAAATTTAAATACAAGTATTCATAGAGACTATACACTGGTTATCAGTTTCCATTTACTCCTCTTGTAGGAATTGGCATCAATTTTTAATTAGGAAATCATTCATTCTAGTGTGGAATACTGCTCATTGTCCCTAAGTTTCTGTCCTGGGTTGTTCACTTCTTACTTCAAGGATTATGTTACCATATTTTAGACACTATAATGCAATTACATAAAGAACAATTATTGAATACTGAATCTTTATCTACTGATTTCTGTGGAAGGCTTATATTCTTTGTAATAATATTCTCTGGCTGGCCGTGTCAGTGGGATGCTTCAGTTCAGGGTCTAACTGGAGCACCCTGCCTGACAGTCCCATTAAAAATCAGCCACTTGCAGAAAAATGAAATTGGACCATTTCCTTACACCACACACGAAAATAGACTCAAAATGGATGAAGGACCTCAATGTGAGAGAGGAATCCATCCAAATCCTTGAGGAGAACACAGGCAGCAACCTCTTCGACCTCAGCCGCAGCAACATCTTCCTAGGAACATCACCAAAGGCAAGGGAAGCAAGGGCAAAAATGAACTATTGGGATTTCATCAAGATCAAAAGCTTTTGCACAGCAAATGAAACAGTTAACAAAACCAAAAGACAACTGACAGAATGGGAGAAGATATTTGCAAACGACATATCAGATAAAGGGCTAGTGTCCAAAATCTATAAAGAACTTGTCAAACTCAACACCCAAAGAACAAATAATCCAATCAAGAAATGGGCAGAGGACATGAACAGACATTTCTGCAAAGAAGACATCCAGATGGCCAACA
>PISX010023679.1:0-17532 GCA_004024625.1 Mellivora capensis
AAAAAAAAAAAATTTATTAAAAAAAAAAAAAAAAAGAAAGCATAATCCAAACCTCCTCCTAGATATTATCTAAAATTTTCAGCATACAATAAAAAATTAGCATATATGTAGAGAAATTAGAAAATATAACCATAATCTAAGAAATAATAGTAACAGTCAATAGAAATAGGTTTTGAAAGTCACGGACATGGGAATTCACCAACAAGGGCTTTAAAACATCTTGTATAAACGTGTATAACAATTTAAAGGAAAATATGGACATAATAAATTAACATGAGAAATCTCAACAAAGAAAGTAAAAGTATATAAAGAACAAAACTGAAATTCTAAAACAGTAAAGTATAAAGTTCAGAGTGGCTCTAAGAGCAGATTGGACAACACAGGGAGGAAAAAGTTGATGAGGTTGAAAACAAGTCAACAGAAATGACCAAAATTTAAAAGGGGAGCACGAAGATTTTAAAAATGAACAGAACTTTGTTTGCTTGTGTGACAATACTAAATGGCCTAGCATATATACAACTGGATGCCCAAGAAAAGAAGAAGACTGAATGGCTCAGAAAAAAAAGAATTTGAACAATAATGGCTCAAAATCTCTGAAATTTGGTGAAAAAAAATCAAATTACAACAACATAAATGATAAATACAAAGAAAACCACATTTAGCTACACCACGGTCATATAGATAAAAACTAAGATAATGGAAAAATCATAAAAGTAGCTAGCGGGGAAAAAAGACAAAGTCCATACAGTGCCTATAGAATGAAGTCTGACCAATCAGAAATGACAGAAACCAGAACACAACTGAACCATCTCTTTTAAGCAGGAAAGAAAAACCTATCAAGTTGGAATCCTACAGCTAGTGAAATTATCTGTTACAAACCAGGGTTAAAATAAAGACATTTTCACAGAAAGCTGAATGTATCATCTGCAGACCGTTACTATAAGTCATGCCAAAGGAAGAAAAACAATGTCAGATCTAGAGGAAGAAACAGAACACACTGGTAATAGTAAGCAAGTGGGTAACTGTAGTCATTTTCTATTGCAGCTGTAGCCAATTGCCTCAAACTTAGTGGCTTAAAACAACACAAATTTCTTATCATACAGTTCTGTAGATCAGAAATCTGACAGAGATCTCAATGGAATAAAATCGAGGTGTTGACAGAGCTACATTACCTTGTGGAGGTTCTAGGGGAAAATCAACTTCCTTACCTCCTCCAACTTTAAAGGCTTCCCCTATTCTTTAGCTCATGGTCCCTTCCTCCATCTTCAAAGCCAGCAATAGCAGATTAAATTCTTCTCAAATTGAATCATTCTCCCTCCTTCTCCTGTCCTTTTTTCTACTTTTTAAGGACCCTGGGGTTACTTTGAGTACACTTGGATAACTCAGGAGACAATCTCTGGCAGAAGGTCAACTGATTAACAATCTTAATTCCACCTGCAACATTAATTCCTTTTTGTCATCTAACATAAAATATTTACAAGTCTTGGAGACTAAGATATGGACACATCTAGGGGACTATTTTCTGTCTACTATAACAACTACAACTTTTCCCCTTTTCTTGATTTCTTTTAAAAACTACCTCCTGTTTAAGCAGAGATAGTAACATTGTAACATGGGGCTACAAATAGGCAAAAATAAGATGCATGACAATTGCACAAAGGACAAAGAGAGGGGATAAAGGGAGCTATAGTTTTTTAAGACTTCTAAGTTTTATATATTATGATATTAATCCTAAACACGCTGTGATAAATTAAGAAATCATACTGTAAGCCATCAAGAAACCACTAAAGAAAAAAATAATAAAAACTATATGGAAGGTGTTAATTAAAAGTAAAACGGAGTACCAAAAACTATTCAATTAACACAAAATATAATAGGAAAGGAGGAACAGACCAACAAAAAACAGATACAGTAAAGAGGAAAAAGAGCAAAATGCTACACTTAAACCACCAAGTATTAATAATTACGTGAAGTGCAAATATACTAACATTCAATTTAAAAGGTAGAGATGGTCAGACTAGATTAAAAATAGAAAGCCCAACCGTACGCTGTCTACAAGAGATCACAAGATGGACTCTAAATAGAAAACTACACCTTGGTTAAAAATGAAAGAATTAAAATGATGTAACATGCAAATAGTGAGCATGAAAAAGATGCAATGGATACACACACACACACACACACGAGTTTGGGTATGTGTGTCTGTGCATGTAGTGGACACAGAGAAAGGAGTATTGTCAGCATAAAGAAGACATTTCATAATGATAAAAGGGTCAATTCATCAGGAGGGCAAAAAAATTGCAAATATGAAGCCTAATACCAGAGCTTCAAAATAACTTGAAGCAAAAACTGATAGAACTAAAGAGTACAATGGACAAATCCATAATCATTATTGGAAATTTTAACATCCCTCTCTTGGTGACTGATTGAAGAGTCAACAAAGAAATCAGAAAAGACACAGGCCATCTGAACAACACTATCAGCTAACTAGATCTACTTGACATTTATAGACTACACCTACTGCCTGAGAATACTCATTCTTTTCAAGTCCACCAGATCATTCATCATGAAAGATCACATGCTAGGTCATAAAACAAGTCTCAATAAATTTCAAAGAATCTCACAGATTCTTTTTTTTTATCGTAATGGAATTAAATTAGAAATCAATAATACTCATGAGATATCTAGAAAATCCTCTAATATTTAGAAATTAATCAAAACACTACTAAAAAAAGTCTAGGGTCAAATCACAAAAAATTAAAAATGATTTTGAACCACATGATAAGGAAAATACTTAGCAAAATATGTGAGATACAGTTTAAACTATAGGGCGTGGGGAATACTTGCAACTTTACAGTTACATTTAAAAGGGAGAAGGGTTTAATATCAGTGTTACCTTAAGAAGATGAAAAAAGAACAAATAAAAGACAAAATGAATAGAAGCAAGTAATAAAGAGTGAAAATCAATGTAAAAGATGACAAAGAAAATCAATAAACCCCAAGTTAGTTCTCTGAAAAGATAGATTAAGGGAAAATTAAGAGACAACACAAATTATCAACATCAGGAGTAAAAAAGGTGATATCACAACAGATGTTAAAAAGATACTAAAGAATTATTATGAACAAATTTTTGCTAAATGATAAAATGAACAAATACTTTTTAAAGAATACTTAAACCTACACATAACAAGTAAAAATCAGAATGGCCCAATCAATCAATATGTGTTCAAGAAACCGAGATTGTAATTTGAAACTTTCCATAAAGAAAATTCCAGGCAGAGATGGTTTTACTGGTGAATTGTATCAAACATTCAAGGAAGGAATAATGCTATATATTTTTTTTACATTCACTATTTCAGAAAACAGAGAAAAGGAGAACATTTCCCAAATTATTTTAAATGACCAGTAAAAAGCCTATTACCAAAACCTGACAAAGATACTACAAGAAAATTACAGACCAGTATTTCTCAACAAAATAATATCGAATAGAATCCAGCAATATATAGAAGGGATAATACATCAGGACTTATCTCAGAAATGCAAGGATGTAACATTCAAAACTGAATCATTGTAATTCTCCCACTAACAGAATAAAGAAGAAAACCCACATATTGTCATCTCAGATGCAGAAAAAGTTTGTAACAAAATTCAAACTCATTCAAGAGAAAAACTCTTACACTAGAATAGAATGATCTTCCACAATCTTACAGCTACCGCCATGCCTAATATGACATACTGAATGTTTTCCCCTTAAGAAAGAGAACAGGCTAAGGAGGTCTCCATTCCTACTACTTCTATGCAACACTGTAATTCAACACTATATTGGAAGACCTAAGATTAGAAATAAAGGAAAGCAAAAAAAAAAAAAAAAAAAAAAAAAAAAAAAAAAAAGAAAAAAAAAAAAAAAAAAAAAAAAAAAGAAATAAAGGAAAGCGATCTGCAGTCTAAACATTAACACTGTAAATGTGAAAATATCCTAAGAATTTTTTTTTAAAAAAGCTTCCAGAGATACGAAATCAATTTAACAAGGCTACAGAGTGGCAAGATATAATATTAACATAAAAAATACTTTTGTTTCTATCTACTAACCAACAATTGGAACTAACATTTTATTTTTTTAAATCTTTTTTTTTAAGATTTTTATTTATTTATTTGACAGACAGAGATCACAAGTAGACAGAGAGGCAGGCAGAGAGAGAAGAGGAAGCAGGCTCCCCGCCAAGCAGAGAGCCCGATGCGGGGCTCGATCCCAGGACCCTGGGATCATGACCTGAGCCGAAGGCAGAGGCTTTAACCCACTGAGCCACCCAGGCACCCTGGAAAATAACATCTTAAAAGTAGAGTTCAGTACTATTAAATTCATAACATTTTATTTTTATATAAATATATTTATATTATATATATAAAATATATATATTATATATATTATATAAATTATATTATATATATTATATACATATTATATATAAATATATATTATACATAATATATATTTATAAATATATTTATAAAATATTTATAAATATATTTATAAAATATAAATATATTTATATATAATATAAGTATATTTATATAAATATATTATAAAATTTATAAACATTTAGGGGGTGCCTGGGTGGCTCAGTGGGTTAAAGCCTCTGCCTTCGGCTCGGGTCATGATCTCGGGGTCTTGGGATCGAGCCCCACATTAGGCTCTCTGCTCCACAGGGACCCTGCCTCTTCCTCTCTATCTGCCTGCCTCTCTGCCTATTTGTGATCTCTGACTGTCAGTGAAATAGAAAAAAAAAAAGAAAGAAAGAAAAATATTAATCATTTAGGATTAAATATAACAAAATAAATGCAGTAACTCCGTACTAAAATCCAAGATATATTGCTATATCTTAAGAGGCTTTATTTATTGCTATATCTTAAGAGGCTTAAATAAAGGTTAAGAATTTTCTCCAAATTGAGCTGTAGATTCAACATAAGCTTAAGGTCTATTTTTTTTTTTTTTTTGTAAAATCTAACAACCTGATTCAAAAATTCATATAGAACTGCAGAAGATCTAAAATAGCTAAAGCATTCTTGGAAAAAAAAAATTGGAGAATTGACACTGCCTGATTCAAGTCTTACATAAAGCTATGGTAACCAAGACAACATGGAGGCTTAGGAATAGACAAATAGATCAATGAAATAAAATTGGCCCATATATAGGCAGTCATTTGATTTCAACAGAGGCTCCAAAGCATTTCAATGAAGATAGTCTTTTTTTAACAAACAGACGTGGAACACTGCATAAGCACCGGGAAAAAACTTCTCAATATCTACATGCTGAACAATTAATACTAGAGGGATGACAGACCTAAATAAAAAGCAAGATCTATAAACCTACTAGAAAAAGGTATGGGAATATCTTTGTGACTATGGGGTAGGCAAATATTCCTCAAGAGGTAAAAAAAAAAAAAAAAAATGTCTTGGGGCGCCTGGGTGGCTCAGTGGGTTAAAGATTCTGCCTTTGGCTCAGGTCATGATCCCACCTGGGATCGAGCCCCGAGTCGGGCTCTCTGATTAGCAGGGATCCTGCTTCCCCCTGTCTTTCTGCCTGCCTCTCTGCCTACTTGTGATCTCTGTCAAGTAAATAAATAAAAAATAAAATCTTAAAAAAAAAACATATATATATATATATATATATATATAAAAGATGTAAAAAAGTCTTAACTATAAATGAAAACAAAATGATATCTTCATCAAAATTTAAAGTGTCTGCCTATCAAAACACAATGGTAAGAACATGAAAAAGCAAAACACAGCTAGAAGTAAATCCACATCACACACATATCTGAAAAAGAACTTATATCCAGGCTACATGAAGAACCCTACAAATAAATAATAAAAAAGAATCCAATTAAAACGGGCAAAAACTTAAACACTTTAAACATGAGTAAGCAAAAAGCACAGGAAAATGCGGGTAACATCATTAGTCATCAGGGAAATGTTAATTGAAACCATAATGGATACCACTTCAAGCCAAACAGACTAATTAAAATTAATAAGACAGAACTAAGTATTTGCAAGAATGGGGCAGAATTAGAACTCCCATTCACCGTTTGTGGGAGTATAAAATGATACAGCCTTCTTGGAAATCATTTTGGTAGTTTATAGTTACATTTAATATCATTAGAAATAGATTCTAACCTAGCAATTCCACCCAGGTATCTCTCCCAGGGCACAAGGTAACTTACTCCACAGATACACTTGTACAGAACATGTACAGAAACTTTTAACACAGTAGCAAAAAAGTGGAAACAATCTATATACCCGTTGAGAGGCACCTCCAGTAATGTTTTTTTCTTTTTCAGAATTTATATATAAAATTTTTCCCAATTTTATTTTACTTTCCCCTATTTAAAAAATGAAATTTACTATTGGCATTTAATTGAACTTCGAATGCTCTAGAAATTATTAGAGAAACGAAATGTTGTTTTTAAGACTTAATGCCAAGTCATCAAACCTTGTGTAACACAAGTCCCTCATGGAAAGGGAAAAGTGTGGTTGCAGAAGATTTACCCATGACTATGCTGCATCCTGGTCTTGGGATTCTATGCCTCTTGATTAAACTGTCAAACAGGAGGTCTCGATTCTTCCCGTTCTAAACCTCTCTTTTATAATGGAGCTGGTGACGGTAGTATTCAAGACAAAGGAAAATTCCTTAACTTCTGCTTTAAATTGTACATTTTAATTAGGTTCCAGAACAAAAACTTAAGGGAGCAACAAATAAATTAAATCTGTAAGGGTCTGGTACACTGCATAGTGACTACTTGAGGGTTTTCTATTAGAAAAAAAACAGACATCACTCATTAGGATGTACTACTGATAAAAACAAACCACACCCTAGGATAACTTCTAATTAAAAAGTAAGCATCTAAGACTGAAAAGCATCCTTTAGAGCTACATGGGGTCCTGGGGTGTGTCTTCCAAGTCCTCTCCTGGACTCTGTTGACCCAAACTGACTCCCTGGTGGCTGGCTCCCTGGATCCCCCCCTCCACCTACTACAGTTTGTCTCTGCATCCACTCCCTGGCGTCCTTCCACCACTCTATCTGAGACACCAAGCCCTCCTTCCACAAATAAGCAACACCAGACATCTAACCACCTAGGATCACAAAGGGATGGATAGTCAGTCCCAGCTCACACTAAAAGGTATGCTTTGGGAAGTGGCATGGGGGTGGAGGGTACCTAAATCTGTATGATGCACACATTAAAAAACAAGGACAAAACCAAAAAACCCTAGAAATTTTATCAGCTCAAAAAGAAAATTAATTTGAAGGACTGACAATCTCATCATTACGAGGTAATTGTGCTCACACATGGCATTGCCTAGCAACAGAAGGCACAGGCAAATCCCAACATTGGGGTGTAATGGATCACTCACTGCCTACTGCTCACAAATGGTAATTTAATAGGAAGATATTCACATCTGGTTCCATCTCCAACAAGACTTCAGAGAATTCTGCAGACTCCAATTGAGAGAAGCAGCAGGTATTTCTGCCAACAGCCAGGCTCCAGAACAAAGACTGTTCCTACTTACTTGGTTGAAAGTATGCTTTGTTTAAAAACAAAACAAAACAAACAGAGTCTTGATAGCCTTGTTTTTGACATTTTGTTCTGGCAATGCTCCAACTTCTACAGCTTCAGATGGAGTTAATGAATGTCACAAACAAAAGAAGGTAAATATGACAAACAAACAATGGGATAATCATGGTGGAACTAAAATCACTTTAGAAGACCTCAAAGAGACAGCCCCATCTGCCCCAGAATCTGCATGCGACTTCAAGCTCAGTGCTTTCCGAACAAAGGTATAAAAAAGAGTTCACATACGAGCGAGATCTATGTCTGGATCGTCTGTTGTTGGGGTCCGCCTGATTTTTTTCCTTTTGTCTCCTTAATACAGCTTCCCACTGAGGCGCTGAATCAACCATATCATTCTCCTGCCGTATTCTGAAAGGAAAGACCATTCATCTCCAGTTAATATTCACACGTGTGGTGCTCTATTTCTTGGCTCATTCTCAACTTGCTTTTCCAAGTTAAGAAGTTATCAAATAAGTTCTTGAAAAGTTATTAAGAAGCAAAGTTATTTAAGAAGTAATTTTATTAAAGTCACTTAAAGCTAAGGAGGTATCAGCTGGATTCACATACCCATAATAAGCTTGTATACACACACATATATGTGTGTGTTAGAATATTCATACATAAATATGTTAAGTATGTATTAGTTTCAGGCTTCTATCTTTGGCTTAAAATCTTCTAAGAAATAGTCAAGTCAAGCAAAAAAACCCACTTAAAACATAGTTCAGTTTTGACTAAAGAAACAATATTGTCTGCTATAGGGCTGATCTTAAATCATGAAACAAAATCATTTTTTTAAATGGACTAAATCAAAGTAGCAATAAATAATTTTACTTGAAATGTTCTTAAAAACTCACACTAATTGTCAAAGTTTTCATGACAGGAAGTGCCAGATATGATCCCCCCACCCTTTTTTGAGAGAGAGAGAGAGAGTGAGGGGACTGGAGGAGGGAGTAGGGGGAGAGGGGGAGAGGGGGAGAGAGTACCATGCAGGCTACACATTCAGCGCAGAACCCAGTCTCATGACCCCGAGATCATGACCTGAGCCAAAATCAAGAGTTGGATGCTTAACTGACTGCACCGCCCAGGCACCCCCCCAAACCCTCATTTTTAAGACAGAAAACTAGAAGTACAGAAAGCTAACAGCGGCAGCACCATGCATTAGCCGCTGAGCAGGCACAGAGCGTTCTGAGGGTGGCTGCTGACAGGGTGACGAGGCAGTACGGTGACTGCTTAGTGGGGTCAATGCTCAGTACGGTCAGGGGCCAGGGAGGAAATGCAAGTAAGGGAAAGGGAAATCCAGGGTGGGGGGTGCTGGGGGGGCACAGGCACCAATACCGGTTGTTGTTGTTGTTGTTTTTTAAGATTTTGTTTATTTATTTGACAGAGAGCGATCACAAGTAGGCAGAGGCAGGCAGAAAGAGGAGGAAGCAGGCTCCCTGCCAAGCAGAGAGCCTGACGTGGGGCTCTATCCCAGGACCCTGGGATCACGACCGGAGCCAAAGGCAGAGGCTTTAACCCACTGAGCCACCCAGGCACCCCCCAATACCAGTTGTTAAGATACTGTATGAACCTAACAATACCCATGCATCAACCACATTGCAGAAGTTCTGGACCTTGTCTGTATCAAGTCTTTCTAATAACAAGGGTAAGGTGCTGCGGAGGAGAGGTGGGGAAGTTAAAGCAATACTGTCTGGAACGCAGGGCAACAATGTGGTGAAGCCAAGAGCATTCCTTGCAAAAATCAAACACCTGGGCATGCCTGAGTGGCTTAGTCAGTTAAGCACCTGCCTTCAGCTCAGGTCATGATTCAGGGATCCTGAGATGGAGCCCCATGTCTGGCTGCCAGCTCGGCAGGGAGCCGCCTTCTGCTGCTCCCCTGCCTGCTTGTGCTCTCTTATTCTCTCTCTCATATAAATAAATAAAATCTTTAAAAAAAAGAAATACCTGTTATTTTAATATTTAACCTTTTTATTTTTTTATGTTTTTAACATTTTATTTATTTGACAGAGAGAGAGAGCATAAGCAGGGAGAGCTGCAGAGGGTGAGGGAGAAGCAGGCTCCCCACCGAGCTAGGAGCCCCATGCAGAACTCAATCCCAGGACCCCGGTTTCATGACCTGAGCCAAAGGCAGACGCTTAACCAACTGAGTCATCAGGCACCCCTGAATATTTTACTTTTAATTTATGTAAGTTCTTCAGGAAGCTGCTCCAGACACTGATGCTCCCAGGGTGAAAGAGAGCAGCATGAAACTTCAAGGTCATCACAACACAACTGTGACTACATGACCATGACTACTTCAAATCCAAAATGAAAAGAACAAACAGATAAGTCTGGAGACATTTCCCTCTCTGAACAGGTATCTTTTGATTGTCCTGTTAACAGTACTTAGTATAGACTGTGGGGTGGATATTTAGGTTTGCTTATAAATGCAAATCAGCACATGAGTAACAAATATTCACTTCACATATAACTTAAAGACAACGTAAAGCAAATTCAAGTTAAAAAGAACAGTACTTTATGAAGAAAAAGCCTTTTCAAATATCTCTAAAAAGAAATCGTGTTAGGTAAAAAATGATCTGTTAACACTTCAAGCCTTTGAACTGTTTCCTCATTGAAGCTTTCATTTCTAATAGGCTGTTACCTGAAAATTAACAGGATACAGTCATGGCATGTTTTACAGATTCAAGAACATAGTTACCTGTCTCAGAGCATGTACAGAGGAAATTAAAATTGGATATACACTGCTATGGACCTTAACATTAGAATTATCTAGAGAAAAACAGGAGAAGGCATACTATTTGAGGTCATAATTATTAATCATTCTTTGCAACAAACACTCCCACTTGAAAACACCATGTGCATGTACATACACACACATACATGTATTTTCGTAGCCAGGATCTACTATCTCTGAGCCATTCTATATTATCATGTGACAGTCTGGTGGAGCAGTCCTAGAATTCAGAAGAGACACTCAACAGGAAGGGGTCAGGCTGGCAGGAGTTCCATCCCTCGCACAGGAGCCCACACCTCAAATTGTCCAGAAAAACACATAAAACCCAGGTCTTCTAAGGTATCTGGATGGCACAATTGGTTAAGTGTCTAACTCCTGGTTTTCAGCTCAGGTGGTGGTCTCAGGGTTGTAAAAGCGAGCCCCACATCAGGCTCTGCACTCATTGCAGACTCTGCTTAAGACCTGCTTTTCCTCTGCTCCTCCCACCACACTCAAGCACTGGCTCTCGCTCTTTCTAAAAATAAGTAAATTTGATTGGTTGACTGATATGGTAAATCTTAAAAAAAAATTTTTTTTAATAAAATAAAATAAAACCCATATCTCCTCCTAACCTTGGAGTCTTTTAGGCCATAGCTTCCATTCTTAGCTAACCTGATACACAGTTCATGGGCAGGACTAAATTTCACAATGTTAAATTTTTTAATCAGGAACTCAGCATCTTCAAATATTTTTCAGAGGGCAAGCCTACCAGCATGGCAAACAGACTTTTCCCAGAGGATAGACATTTAAAAGGAAGCACAATTTGTATACACTCATTCCCTTCAAGTGTGGATTTCAGCTGGTTACTTTCATACTCAATGATAAAATAGTAAGAATCCTAAGACATGACCATGCAAACTTTTGAGAACTTGCTAGTAATGAAAACTGAATCAGAAAGGCTTTCAGACTATGGCATGTACCTTTAACTTCTGTTTTTCTAATGGAAAAGTCTAAAGCTAGGGCCATGAAACCCTGTCAGTTGATATTCACAGGTTTCAAAGACAGATGCCCTCTACTGGTGATACTGTTTCATAAATATTCTAACAAGGCACATTAAAAATGTAAGGCTCATTGGACAGTTACAACAGAAGCACATGTTCTCTGAGTAATGGGTTGTGTAGCTGCCTTAGTCTGTAATGAAGTTTGAAATTACACCTTACAAAGGGCCTCTGGTTAATAGAGCCTCATTACAAGAATGAAAGTGTCACTTCTTCCATCCCTGAACTGCTCCAGAAAACACAGGTGCTACGTGGGGAGGAAAAATCCTAGCCCTAAAAGCAAGAATATTATAATGCTCAATCCTTAAAAGGCAGGAGTGAATTGTTCTGTGCATGAGAGAATAAAGAAATAGACATTTAAGTAAAAGAAGTCCTCTCTAACAAGTTTGCCTTGTGTCATTTATCCTTAGGTGCGGGATATACCAGTGCTGCGTTTTTGCTCCTCTCCTGCTGTATTTTAATTTTGATGTAGAGATTTACATTTTGAAGAATAAAAACACCGCAAGCATTGTATTGACACAATCCCTTTTTAAAAGTCAAATGTGGGACGCCTGGGTGGCTCAGTTGGTTGGACGACTGCCTTCGGCTCAGGTCATGATCCCGGAGACCCGGGATCGAGTCCCACATCGGGCTCCCAGCTCCACGGGGAGTCTGCTTCTTCCTCTGACTTTCTCCTTGCTCATGCTTTCTCTCACAGCCTCTCTCTCAAATAAATAAATAAAATCTTAAAAAAAAAAATTAAAAAAAAAAAGTCAAATGTGCTCTCATAGGACAGGTAGGCATGACAGTCTCAAGGGGAAAAAAGGAGTCCACTGTCAGTTACACTGGGGATGTACTCATTTTCAAATGTTGCATTTAAAAGTGAACCTCGGGGCGCCTGGGTTAAAGCCTCTGCCTTCGGCTCAGGGTCCTAGGATCGAGCCCCACATCGGGCTCTCTGCTCTGTGGGGAGCCTGCTTCCTCCTCTCTCTCTGCCTGCTTCTCTGCCTACTTGTGATCTCTGTCAAGTAAACAAATAAAATCTTTAAAAAAAATAAAATAAAATAAAATAAAAGTGAACCTCAAAAATGCTAAGTGCTTCTTTCATGCACTCTTGAAGTTAAGAACTACATTTCCCATATTTTGTCCATTTCCTCATCCACAAGTAAGGAGAGTTAACAGCTGGGTTAGGAAGACTATCATAACAAGACTTCTATTTTTTAATTACTATATAAGGGAGACCACTGCTTTAGAATAAAGCATAATCCGACAATGTTTCCGAATATGAGAATTATAAATGTTTCCCGTATGGTTCACCAAACTTGAACACCCTACTTTTCCAGACAACCTATGCAATTTAGATTATGACTGCACTTGACAATTAAAGGCTGCAAAAGGTTTTGAAGACGAAATGCCATACAATCACTTGATAACAATAATGAAGATAATGACTATCCCTGGTCTTTTCTTTCTTACTTCCCAATTACAGTTCCGCCTCTTCTACGAAATTCCTTATGTTACCAAACCCCATGGATCTCACTTGGCCCTCTACCTTTACCTGGGCAGCTTTGTTCCTAACAGAACCTTCCTTTCTAGCAGTTCTTAATAAGTCACTCCTTGTTCACTGGGATAAAGACCCCATTTAAGGCTGAACCTGAGAAAACCCACGGAGCTCATGTATGACAAAGCAACAAGATGAAGGTGCTCCTGGACTCTGCCTCATCCCAGCTCCGGGCAAACTGCTTATCTTAGGTCAAGTCTGTCTCTTCACCTACCAAATTACTGCAAAGATCCTTTCTAGCTTTAAAACTCTACGTTTTCTCTCTTTGTGTTTTATTTCCAAGCCAGTGAGACATGTCGAAACCAACCTCTCTTCTTTGGCGATAGCATGACCGTCCAGACAACTGCTTCATATGGCCACTCCATCGCTAATATTAAGCCTGCGGGTCCCAAGTGATTGTGGACTTGCGTTTCTCATCAACTCATTCATTTCTCGATCACCTGCTATAAACCAATCTTCATCTATTTTTTCAGTAATTTTTCTTCCCTGGGGAAATTTATGTTGGTTCCAGGCATCTGTCGACACACTCCCTGAAGACCAGCAAGCAAAAAATTCATTTGCTTTTCCCAACCTACCCCCACCATCAATAAATTATTCTCATTTTCCCTTAAAGGTGTTTCTGTCTCTTCCATTTATTCCTTATGCTCTCCCTACAAAAATGGGCTGCCTTGGTGCAATTTCCCTTTCAAACTCTTTCTGTTTTCGTAATTTTGCAACCTGCTTCGCCCTCGAGGGCTCAGTAATCTGACAGCATTCTTCGGTTGCTATAACTTTGTACTACTAGAGTCATCTCTGTCAACTTTGATTATGCTCTGGAAGCCCTAAATCATCCATATCAAATACCTAAATCTTGATAGGACTTTAAAGTGGAAATCAGTAATCCTGCAATCTGCACCATGGTGAACACTGTCCGTTTTTACTGGCTTTGGATGAACTGTCCTCTCCAGACCCACAGTTTTAACCTTGCTGCAAATAAGGGACAAATGAAGGACAGGGCAACAGAGAATGCTTTCAAGGGGACCTATTTTCAGGCAATGAGGAAAAACTACCCACTGGTTTAAGCTTGCTACCATTCAAAGCTCATGCTTTTCCTTGAGGCACAAGGATAATAAGTTGGGGTTTTTTGTTGTTTTGTTGTTGCTGTTGTTTTATTTAATGACTCTAACAACCAGAAAACCCTACCAAAAGCTTCATCTTCTAGATTTGCCCTGCTCAGATGTATCATCCCTATAAGTTGCAGTGCCACAGAAGGCAGCTTGTGTCTTCCTTTCTTTTTTTTAAACAATAACATAAGAGAATTTGTGGAATGTATTTATTATTTAAAACCTTTTAACCCATTATTCAGACACAGATTCTCAAGACACCTAAAAGGCAAGAAGAAACTCTAACTACACTTGTGGTGGAATGAATTCGTTAGAAACACTGACTTTTTCATTAGAGGGAGCTGGGCCCCATTTTACAGATGTATCAGGGACTTCAGATGAAACTGAGCAGTGCTGAACATTCTCATTCATCTAATAGTCTCTGCGTATGATGCAAGGCACGTTCTACTTTTCAAAGCACCTTCATTGCCTCCTGGATCCTTACAAACCTCTTGTGAGGTAGGCAGGGCTGGTATTATTCCGTGTGTGTGTTTATTTCCGTGTGGGGTGGGACTAAGATGTAGAGGGTAAAGTAACCAGGAACTCACCACTGTGCTCTTCCAAGTAGGGTCACACTCATAACACGCTCCCCTCTTCTTTGCTCTGTGCTCTACTGTGCTAGCACACACACCACACACACAGCCTCACACACATTACTCACATGTTGATAACACACATGCCCCAGGATAAAAGGAAGGAAAAACCGAAATGGTCCTCTGCTGCCAATGTCCCCTAGTCCTGCTCTCACCTGAAGCCGCTCACTTCTCTTGCTCTTTTAATCCTCTCCAGGCTACAGAGTTACTTCCACATTTATGCTTATGCAAAAGACACTAGACAACTTCTCCATCACTGCCCCCCTGACATCCTCCGAATCTCCCACCTCAAAATCCTAAAAGCCTAGCAATACATCAAAGCTAATGACTAAGTAATCCACAGAGTCTCCCCAGTGAACGCTTGAAAGACTGACTGCCTGTTTTCATCAATAGCACAAAGGATATTTTGCAGACTGGTTTCTTCAGCTGTAAAGGATATTTTATTAAGTTCAAGGTATTTTAAGGGAAATCTCAGCTTGTGAAAGGTTTTACTCTGATAAGTCTACTCCCTTGGTTCTCCTTCAACATACACCCTGGGCAAGTCCAGAGCAAGGCCCAGAGGCTCAGACCTTTGGGGACCGGCTGGCTGAACCTTCTGATCTCAGGTGCAAGACTCAAAATTCTAACTAGTGAAAATGGGTATAATCGAATATTCACATAGATCATTAAGCTTTATACTGCCTTGTACTTGCTGGGTTCCCAATTTGATGAATTTAGTCGAACCGATTGTTTCATAAATCAGTAGAGCAAAGGTAGTAATTTCTAAAGAAAACTGAAGCACTTCAGTTGTTAATCCCACCAGTGAATTGAAATATCAATTTCATTTCCCATTATCCATCTATCCTTCACTGTTTCGATCATAAGGACCACCTGATAAATGTTTGGGGATCACAAAGACACCCCCTTAAGAATCTGATGAAGGCTACAGACCCTATCACCAGAAAATCGTATACTTGGAAACACAGAGATTTTTTTTTTTTAAGATTTTATTTATTTATTTGACAGACAGAGATCACAAGTTGGCAGAGAGGCAGGCAGATAGAGAGAGGGGGGGAAGCAGGCTCCCTGCTGAGCAGAGAGCCCGATGTGGGGCTCGATCCCAGGACGCTGTGATCATGACCTGAGCAGAAGGCAGAGGCTTAACCCACTGAGCCACCCAGGTGCACCGGAAACACAGAGACTTTTACATACAATTTCATGAAACCATTAAAATCTACTGATGAATCAGAGACTAAGAAGGCCATGTCTGAAAAGAACCACATGTGTAAAGGTAGGGAAGGTGGGAGCAAGGCAGACAGGACTAAAGAAAAGTGCGAAAAGCTGGAAAAGGGGTGGAGGAGAGGGGGGACAGGCCAAGAAGAGCCTGACTTCAAGGCCAAATATCAGACCATGTGGTCCCACTGCCAAGTATCTCACTTTCTCAGTTTTAAGTGATGTTCATGTGACCCATTCGACAACAGAGATCAGTATACCCTCCACCTTAAAGATGAGCAAATTCAGATTTAAAGTGGTTTCAAGAGTTGCCTAAGGTCAAACACCAGGGCAGGACAGAACCGAGGCCCTAACAAACATCTTTGGGGGAGGGTTTTCCTGACGCTTCCATGGCTCCTAAGCAGAAGCAGAACTCAAAGAAGACAAGAGAGGGCGCCTGGGTGACTCAGTGAGTTAAGCCCCTGCCTTCTGCTCAGGTCATGATCCCAGGGTCCTCGGATCAAGCCCCGAATCGAATCGGGCTCTGCTCAGCAGGGAGCCTCCTTCCTCCTTTCTCTCTGCCTGCCTCTCTGCCCACTTGTGATCTCTATCTGTCAAATAAATAAATAAAATCTTAAAAAATAAAAAACAAAGAAGACAAGAGAAAGGAAGACAGATTGGAGAGAAGCTAAGGAAAGAAAAAGAAAGGAACTGAAGGAGGAAAAATAATGTGAGAGAAAGATAAAAAGGGGGGCAAGAGGACAGAGATGAAGATACAGGGACACTAAGGGGAAAATAAGCGTTTGTCATCTTAGATGTTACAACAACAAATGGTGCTCCAACTTCCAGCTCATTATTGAAAAAAAAAGGGGGGGGAGTAAAAATCTGTCTATTCAAACCTCAAAACCTAGAAAACTGTAGGATACTCGTCCAGATTATAAAAATAATAAAGGAAAAACAACTAAAATGGAAAGCTGTAAAGAAAGACATCAACAACTCGCTAGATCAAGGAGGAAGCCAAGCCTGCTGTGGGGAACCGTGTGGAATGAAACACAGGTGTGAACACACAACAGACAGGAGGACCCTTGCACACCTGGCCTCTGCAGCTCTGGACCCAAAGGTGAGAGTGAAGGTGCTTACCTACAGTTACATTTTTCTAAAATCGAAATTGTTTTAAACAACAATCCATGTTCCTAATACCAGCCTTCCAGAGTTGGTGTGAATTATTATTATTTACCTTTAATGGTTATGAAAAGCCACAGCAACTGCTTTGGATAAAGCTGATTTGTGAACATTGTTGCATTCATTTGTGTTTCTCCTCACACAAAATGAGAGAGTTTTAAGTTGTTATCCACTAGAACAGTGAAGCAGCTTAAGATCCAACAGGTAGACATGGTGGAAAAACAAAACAAAACAAAAGGGGCACCTGGGTGGCTCAGTGGGTTAGGCCTCTACCTTCAGCTCAGGTCATGATCTAAGGGTCCTGGGATCCAGCCCCACATTGGGAATCTCTGCTCAGCAGGGAGCCTGATTCCCTCTCTCTTTCTCTCTGCCTATTTGTGATCTCTGTCTGTCAAATAAATAAATAAAATCTTTAAAAAACAAAACAAAACAAAAAACCCCACTATTCCCAGAGTGGCCTCAAACCTAATAGGTTAAGTCTTCCTTATATTAAAAAAAAAAAAAAA
>PISX010023679.1:17632-29329 GCA_004024625.1 Mellivora capensis
CTTGTTTAAAAAAAAAAAAAAAAAGTGCCAGCAAGAAGGAATGACAAAGGGAACAATACCCCAAAGACTACAAAGATCACACACAATCTAATCTGGGTCTGTCCGGAGTTCTACTGGACACACCAGCAGCTTCGAAATGTTCAAAAACCAACGCTGCACAGTCTGTTCCCTGCTGCCCCAGGCTACGGCTCCCACAGGGAGACAGGAAGTCAGGGAGGGCCAGGTATGGGCTCTGGTTTCAGAGGTAATCAAGTATTGGGGCTGAATTGAGAGACTTGGCTGGCAGGAAGGAGAACACCAGCATGTCCAGGATTCAGTCTGCCCCATTCTAGAGTTACCCAGTTCCTTTAATAACAGCACAAAGGCTGCTGCTGAGAGCTTGGCTGTGTCACACTGCTGGCCGAGATAAGGCAGGATGAGGCTGAAAAAATGCATCCTCTCCCCAAAAAAGGAGTTTTTGAGTTTCTTGAACAAGATGGGAAGTCGGACATGAGGAAACACCCTTCATCACAGACAGAAGACATATTGGGACTGTCAGAAGAGCTGCCATTTAAATATTCAGATCTCTGATGTGAAATGAATGGGCTCCAGCAAAATCTAAAAGGCTGTAATAATGGGACAGAGGGGTGAGCGGTAACAGAACATCATGAGGACTCAGCGCCCACAGACGGTATAATGTGTCTGCCCCCCTCCTTCCCTGCGCACTGTCACCTCTGCACCAGAATTTTCAGGAATAGAGAATGGAAATGGAAGACGTATTTTTCCCCCTGCCCAGGTTTTGCTACACCCTAGACCTCCTCTTCTACAGACACAGGCAATGTATGTAACCCTCGGGCAGTATTTCTACAGGTAAAATAAATGAGTTCGAAAGCCTTTGGGTGAGAGTGTGTTTTGAAAGTGATTTCTCACTAATAGCCTTACAAAGTACATTGGCATGTCAACATTCAGAACCATCATCACTCTCAAAAACACCACTAATACACTATAAAGAAAGCCAATCTACAAAATTGTTCAGGGAGGGCAAAGGGAGAAACTGGTGAGGGAGAAAACACGTATGAGGAACATTCAAACTGGATCAGAAACGGGCTGTTTAAGGCTTTGTTGGCAACCAAATAGTGCTTTGTAAGAGCAGCGAATGGCACCATGAGCACTTCTGACCCCAAGAGACAATGGTGTTAAACAGGCACCTTCTGAGAAGTTGAGACTCGAAGCATATAGGAGCACGACTTAGAATACAACAAGCAAAACAGAAACAGACGTGTTAAGATACTGGCTTGATCAGTAAGTGCAAACAGGAGGAAAATCTGTTATTTGTTTTTTGCTTTGTTTCGTGTGGTTTATGCCGGTGCAGAATTTTACAGCAGGAAGAGGGTACCTGAGGGAAAAGTCACCCTCCACACCTGCCTTTTTACAAATGGCGAAACTGTCAGCATTTCCTTGAGGAAGGTGTCCTAACATACTGAGATCTCACCCCTGTCTAGTGTGGCTCCAGCGCCGGGGAAGGCTCCACAGAGAAAGCTCTCCAAAGAAAACGCCCCACAATCACAATGCTGTCTAGGCCGCTGTCACACTGGCTTTATCGTCAGGCCAATTCAGTGTGTGCCAAGCACAGGGCCCCAAGCACTGGAGAAGGACCTTGGAGATTATCTCCTCGGTCTGCCTCGCTCTACAGAAGGGAAAAAGCCGACCCAGGAAAACAAAGCAAGCAGGCCAGCGCTCCACATCAGATGGGAACGGGCTTCTCAGCAGTGGCACTACTGACATCTCTCAGACCAGATACTTCTGGGGTGACCTGTGCACTGCAGGATACCCACCCAACACCTACACAACTGTGACAATCAAGAGTCTCAAAAACATGGCCAAACACCCTCAGAGAGTGGAGGGGCAAGACAAAACTGCCCCCGGTTGAGAACGACTAAGTTAGAAACTGGGATGACCAGGGGCTCCTGGGTGGCTCAGTCGTTAAGCGTCTGCCGCCCTCAGCTCAGGTCATGATCCCAAGGTCCTGGGATGGAGCCCCACATCAGGCTCCCTGCTTGGCGGAAAGCCTGCTTTCTCTCTCCCACTCCCCCAGCTTGTGTTCCCTCTCTCACTGTGTCTGTCTCTGTCAAATAAAGAAATAAAATCTTGAAAAACAAAAACAAAAACAAAGAAAGAAAGAAAAAGAAGCTGGGACAACCAGCAACCCAATCCGTCTCACTCCCAGCACAGTGCTCTCTCACAAATGTTCATGTACATGAATGAGGCTAAGACTATGAAATCTAGGAAACATGAAGTCTCTCGGTTTTGGCTGGACAAAATACAGTAACGTCACGTTAAAAGATACTTCAGGGAGAAATCCCTCTAGAATGGTCACATTTCTTACCATCCTTAGACAAAGTCACTATACGTTGTACTTAAATATAGATCATCTTTTTTTTTTTTATTAACAAGAAAGGACCCTCACTGTCAACTTATTTAATCATCTTATTATAAAGATAAGAAAAACAGTGCCAGATTCCTTCTTAAACACAGATGAGAAAATCAGACTTAAGAAATAGGATGCACAGGGGTGCCTGGGTGGCTCAGTTGATTAAGTGTCTGCCTTTGGCTCAGGTCATGATCTTGGGGTCCTGAGACTGAGCCCTACATCGGGCTCCCCGCTCACTGGGGAACCTGCTTCTCCCTCTCCCTCTGCCTGCCATTCCCCCTGCTTGTGAGCTCATGCACGCGCACAGGCTCGCTCTCTCTCTCCCTCTCTCTCTGTCAAGTAAATAAAAATCTTGAAAGAAAGAAGGAAGGAAGGAAAAGAAAGGAAAGGAAAGGAGAGAGAAAAGGAGAAAGGGAAGGGAAGGGAAGGGAAGGGAGAAAAAAGGAAAGGAAAGGAAAGAAGAGAAGAGAAGAGAAAAGGAAAGAAAAAAGAAAAGGAAAGAAAAGAAAAGGAAAAAGAAATAGGATACACAGCTTCTACCACCACCAGCAACCCCTGATTTTGGAGTTCCAGACAACTACAGTATCAAGTATTACCTGTTTCTCTTTTTCCGGTGTTCTCTATTAGAATTTTCCGATTCACTACCACTGCTCGTGTTACAGCGTGAGCGTGACCTGAAAACAAAATGAGAAGAACAAAAGAAAAAAAAAAAACCACATTTATAACAAATAAAAAATTTCAGAAAGGTTCACTTTGATTCTTCGGATAGAATTTTGCAATAAAATGACTAATCCAAACATCAGTAGCGGTCATTATCCCTCCCTCAGTCAGTGATCCTCGATTCAGTCAGACATCTGAATGAGTCTACAGACATGTGAAAGCAGATTAGGGCGAATGTTACCACACCACCCTAAAGGACCACAAAATCAAGCACTTCCAACAGAATCTGCCATGGCAAAGCTCCACGCCCCTGCAGTGGACTAAATATGAGCACAAAGTCCTGCCACACACCCCCACCCCATATCAACGGAGGTAGAGTTGATTTCCCCTCCCCCTGAATTAGCACTGGAGCTGTGACGGACTTTATTAACAGAATGACGTGGAGGGGCTGCTCTGCCAGGTCCCGAACTATCTATCTGTTCACAGAGCGGGCAGCTCCTGCTTCCTCCTGGCTGCCATCTCAAGAAGCCGAGGCCAGCCAGGTGGAGAGACCACGAAGAGAGAGTGCCTCAGGCTTCCCACCATTTTGCCAAGACATCAAATAGGAGAGAGGCGGGGGGCCTCTTGAATATTCCAGCCCCAGCTGCCCTCTGACTGCAGCTTCATATGAGACTAGCAAAACTAGCCTGCTCAATCAATGGAAACACACAACACATATGGCTTTAAGCCACTAAGTTTTGGGGTGGTTTTAATGTAGCAATAGATAACCAAGACAGTTCCTCTAAGATACAAAGAACCAGGAAAAAAAGAGAAATTGCTAAGGATTCTACAGAATGGAAGACTGGGAAGCCAAAGCTGGTATCTCCAAGTTAATTCTTTCATAATGACCTTAAAGCAGTCACTAACAACAACAACGCCCACTCTGGCTGAGCCTTCTTCCTTCTCCCTGACCCTCCTTCCATTTTCTTTCTTTCTTTTTTTTTTTTTAAGATTTTGTTTATTTATTTGACAGAGAGAGAGGCAGAGAGGCAGGCAGAGAGAGAGAGAGAGAGGGGGAGGAAGCAGGCTCCCCGCTGAGCAGAGAGCCCGACGTGGGGCTCGATCCCAGAACCCTGGAATCATGACCCGAGCCAAAGGCAGAGGCTTTAACCCACTGAGCCACCCAGGCGCCCCTCCTCCTTCCATTTTTATGTTTTTACCTCCTCCTTTGCTTTAGATCTGAGTCTTCACCACTGTTATGGGCTTTCCTATAGAAAACAAATAAATGAAGATATTAAAGAAAATAGAAAATTATCCATTGCCTAAGGAAAGCACAGCAAAATGAGCTTCACTTCAGTTCCAGCATATCTGTTTTGTATTCGTTCATTTGACAAACATTTAAATCACACAATATGCCAAGTCTCAGAAGTAGAACACATAACCAACGGGCCTCAAAAAGCCAACAAGCTCAAGGAGGCTGCAAACAGTCTACCAGCATGTCTTTGAGGTATGATTCACCCAATGATGGGATGGTCTGCAGTTCCAATGTCTGTG
This sequence comes from Mellivora capensis, assembly GCA_004024625.1. NCBI lineage: Eukaryota > Metazoa > Chordata > Mammalia > Carnivora > Mustelidae > Mellivora > Mellivora capensis. The sequence goes on from PISX010023679.1 coordinate 22,236, forward strand.
ATCTGCCAGGTTAAGTTCTGCCATAATCAGACTGACACCAGCTCTCACTTGCATGCTCTTCCCAACACCCTGGCCTCCAAGGCCCTTGACCATTTCTCCCATAACCTCTTCACAGTAACTCAGCAGCCCACATTAGGGCCACACTTGGGACTTTGTCATCTGTAACCACCACCAAACATGTTGGTCTCTGGCCACCATCTCTTCCCCTTCCTGTTTACACTCCTGAACAGATTTGATGGAGCATCTTGGTTAAACATGCAGGATCTGGGGCTCCTGGGTGGCTCAGTGGGTTAAGCCTCTGCCTTCAGCTCAGGTCTTGGTCACAGGGTCCTGGGATTGAGCCCCACATCAGGCCCTCTGCTTGGCAGGGAGCCTGCTTCCCACCACCCCCCCCTCTCTCTGCCTGATGCTCTGCCTACTTGTGACCTCTCTCTGTGTGTCAAATAAATAAATAAAATCTTAAAAAAAAAAAAAAAAAACATGCAGGTTCTGGAGCCAGACAACCCGAAGGTGGGTCCCATCCCCTCCCCACCGAAAAGGTGTGTGATTTCAACAAATTACTTCTCAGCTAAGTGCCTGCTTTCATGGAACCTCCCACAAAGGATTGTTATGATATGAGGATAAAATGAATTAATACATTTAAAATGCACAGAGCAGGACCTGGTTCACTGAAGCAACCAATAACTATTAGCTGCAATTATTATTGCTTATTTCCACTACGCCCCTTCTACCTTTCTTTGATCTCAACAGAACTTTTTGCTCATTGACCTTGCTAATTTCCATCCACTCCTCCTGGCCTTTCTTCATTTCCTCCCTGACTCAACTGAGATTTCCACCATTTTGATAACCTGTACGCCAATTCTCTGTTTTTGGTTCGGTATTTCTGGCAAGATCCCACGCATGGGTAAGTCAAACTATTCAGGCTCTCTGAGCCAGCCTTCAGCAGCTGGCTGAGCAGTGCCGGGGGGAGTTACACAAAAGGGCACTTTAGTTATACTACAAATCCACGTTCACAAACTTCATGTGACTCCACAACGTCCTACGACCTTTCTCTGATCTAAGTACTCTCACTCTGCAAAGCGATTTCCGACTCCTTTTACCTCACAACCCTCTGATTCACGGGTCGGTCCCTCTGCATCAGCGGCTGACTTTGTTTTCTCCTTCCAAAGAAAAAGTAGCCATCAGATGGCAACTCTTTCATCTTCCTGTTACCAAAAATAACACTTGCCTACATCTCCTTCTGTGTTATTTACAGGTCTGTCCTTACAACTAAGGTCAGTCGCTCCTCCTGTGTTGTCTGGGTCCCATCACCTCTTACCTTCTCAATGACTTTCAGTAACCACCCTCCTACCTCTCAGATATATTCAACTCGTCCATATAGAAGATTCTTCCAAGAACTGTTCACATTACCAAGTTTCTACTATTTAAGCACACACATGGATGGGGCGCCTGGGTAGCTCCATCAGTTAAATGTCTATCTTTAGCTCAGGTCATGAACTTGGGCTCCTGGGATTGAGTCCTGCGTGGGGCTCTCTGCTCAGCGGGGAGCCTCCTTCTCCTTCTCTCTCTGCCCCTTCCCATTGTTCATGCTCTCTCACTCTCAAATACATAGATAAAATCTTTAAAAAAAAAATATATATATATATATATATATACACACACACACATGTCTGCTGGATTCCATATCCCCCTTCATTTTTTTCCCCAGTCTCTACTCTCTCTTTGAAAGCATCAAACTTCTTGAGAGAGGTGCATAAGCCCCTTGTCTCCATTTCTTCACCCTTTAATATATGTGCCTTCACATGGATTGGGCAGACATGGCTATTTAATGCCATCATCATGACTGACATTCCCCCATTTCTCAAACATACTTATATCAAACAATATAATGTTGACAGGCCTCTGTCCTTACACCAAATTTTTTGATAATTTTTACTTAGTATAAACACAATAATATATTTTCACAGATGATCTCTGCAACGTTTAAGGAATACAATTCCATTCTTTTTTTTTTTTAATTTTTATTTATTTATTTGACAGACAGAGATCACAAGCAGGCAGAGAGAGAAGAAGGGGAAGCAGGCTCTCTGCTGAACAGAGAGCCTGATGCGGGGCTCGATCCCAGGACCCTGGGATTATGACCTGAGCCGAAGGCAGAGGCTTTCACCCACTGAGCCACCCAGGCGCCCCTACAATTCCATTTTTATACAGGTTTTACACTTTTCTTAAAGATAACAATTGCCTAGTTTTCTAATGCACCTATAGGTTGCTTAGTTTTCCTTGTTTTGTTTTTAAGGTTTTTTTAAATTTATTTGACACAGAGAGAGAGATCACAAGTAGGCAGAGAGGCAGGCAGAGAGAGATGGGGAAGTAGGCTCCCCACTGAGCAGAGAGAGTCCAATGCAGGGCTCGATCCCAGGATCCCGAGATCATGACCTGAGGTGAAGGCAGAGGCTCAACCCACTGAGCCACCCAGGTGCCCCAAGTTTACCTTCTTTTATCACTAATTTCTTCATCCAAACCCTGAGAGCTGCAGAAGTCCTCCTGAGATGGGAGAATACTTAGATAATCTACAAGTTCCACTGACATCTTCCCTGGAACCCTGGATGGTCTGCTCCCTAGCACTGCTGCACAAATGTCACTTTGATTACTCCCTCCACCATCATCCAGGGACTTCCTTCTGCCTCTTTGGAAATGGATCCCATATTTCCAGTTCTCATGACTGCTAGTCTTGGTTTTGGAGGAATGTACCTTCTAGCTGTTAACAGAGAAAGTCTGCTTGGCAGGTACTTTTTTTTTTTTTTTTTTTTGAGACTTGGAATTTCTCAAAATATCTTTGACTCATGTAATTATAGTTTATCTGGGCTTAGAATCCTAAACTGAAAAAAATCTCCCCTCAGCATTTTGAAGGCAATGCTCATCTTGTTTTTCTGACGTTGCTATTAAGGAGCCCAATGCCGCCATTCTGATTTGCCGACGTTTGTGTATGAAATTTTTCTCTCATATCCTTCCCTTCCTCGAAGTTTTAAAAATTCTCCCTTAACCTATAATGTTTTGAAATTTAACGGTGACGGATCTTGGTCTGGATCTAATTTTCCAGTCTATTATATCAAATGCTCCTTAGCTTCCTTCTACAACGTTTGATCATTTAGTCTGGGATATTTTCTTGTACTACTTCTTTAATACTTTCCTCTTCTGCATTTTTTCTTGGAAATTTCATTACTCAAATGTCTGATATCCAAGTTTGGTAACTGTTTATCCTCATGTTCCATATATCTGTTTTATTTTTGTTCTACCTTGGGGATGATTTCCTGATCTTCCAAACCTTCTACTAATTATTTTAAATTCTGCCACAGGAATTTTAACTCTAAGAATTCCTACTTATTCTTCTCTTTTGATATCAATTTTTTCCCCCTCAGGATAATTATACATTTGGAGCACCTGGGTGACTCAGTCTGTTAAGTGTCTGCCTTGAGCTCAGGTCATGATCCCAGGGTCCTGGGATGGAGCCCCTCACAGACTTCCTGCTCAGTGGGGAGTCTGCTCTCCCTCTCCTTCAGTCCCTCCCCTGAGGTCGTGCTGTCTCTCAAATAAATAAATATTTTTTTTTAAAGAGAATTATACCTTTATAACATTTTTCTTATATTGTCTCTATTTCCTGTGAGTACACACACACACACACACACACACTGCTCGTTGTCTGTTTCAGTCTCTGTCTTTCCAAACAGAAGCTATCTTCACATGCCAAGTGATTATGGCTCTCTCTTTGTATTTAAGAATTCAGCACTGAAAGGATTGGAACCCTCTGGATGGTACAGAGAATGTTAACTGATGGCTTCATTGCAGTGTGGAACAATGTAATATGGGCAGTCTCAACTATTTCACTGAATGATCCTTTAAAACTTGGTATCTGTATGTCTCCTCTCCTGTATTTGTTTTTCTCATAGTGGGATTCTCTGATCTCATGCTTGGGAGATACCTATCTGGCTTCTAGCATTCTGGGAATGAAGAAGAAAGGGAGCTCTTTAGTAAGCAGATTTTCACTCTAGATTTTTTTCCCCCTATGGCCAAAATTTCTCCATCTCTTTTCTCTACAAATAATTTCCTCTGAAGGTAATTCTCCTCAACCAAGCCGAATAAATGCTGGAGTTTCTCCCAGCTCTGTCACTGGCTTGGTCTTTGCATTCTATCTACCTAGAGAGCCTCACCTCTGTTTCATATTTTAATTTACATCTTTACAAAATTTATATTTTAGCCAATAACCAATCTAGCTCCAGACTTATATCCAACAACCCATGAGATTCCTGCACTTAGACTTCTTTGCAAAGACACCGCAAATGCAACAGATCAAAAACCACTCACAGTTGTCCCTTTCAAGCTTGTCATGTCCCAGTGATTATTACTTCAGTGCATCACAGTTCAAGCCTGGATTTTATCCATGACATCAGTCACTCCTTCACCCGTCATATCAACCTCCCAGCCCTATTGATTTTACCTCCCAACGGGTCTCAAAACCATCCACATCCTTAAATCTCCATATCACCACCTTGGCCCAAGCTCCCATTAACCTTTGCCAGGACTCACATGGTAGTCCCAGGTCTCTCTTTCCCCTACTTCTCTTCTCTACTTTTTCTCCACAGGACAGTAAGGCTCATCTTTACACAATACAAATGTGATCTTATATTCACCATCCTTCTAAAAACTACTGGGTCTAACAACCCAAATCCTCAACAAGGCTCAGGTGTCCTATGAGGTGCTTCTCTCTGGACTCATTTATCCTTCTCATGAATGTTCCCCACTCGTTCCACCCCAAGGCCTCTGCACATGTTATCTCCTCCACCTCTCTTTGCCTCTTCTTGTCTCAAACTCCAGCTCAAGCATCCAGCCTGAGAACCCTTCCCTAACCTCCTTGACTCAGCAACACAGCAAAACTTCCCATCATGGTGCCGGTAATACAAGTACTTGAATGGTAAAAGTTATCAAGTAGTTATTCTTAGGACACGTGTACTTTTCTGTGTGCATGTTAGGTTTCAATATTTTTTTTTTTAGTTCCCCTAAGTACCACATAACTCTCTCTATATATAAATGTCTAAGTACTCAAGCATTTATATGATTCATGTATTTCTTCCCCAACAAACTGTAAACTCCTAAAGGGCAGAAACTTTCTCTAGTGCTGTTTAACACAGTGCCTGCATAAAGTAGGCACTCAATAAACATTTCTGAGTATGGAGATGCATAGGGGTGAAAATAAATTGTACTATCAGAAAGTAGGCTGGCTTGCTTTTTCTAGAACAGGAATGTTTAAACAAGCAGGCTTCAGGGTCTCCATGAACCATGAAAATTCTATGAAAGTGTGTATGTGTATTTAATTATGTACTTTTCTCCACCTAAGGAATGATCCAACCTTCCATCATATTTTCAGAGTTCTGTCACCCAAAAAGGTTAAGGACCAGTGTTCTAAACTCAGCCAGAATTTGAAAGATGTACCCATCTAATGACAAACAACTGGCAAAATATAATAATATAATATAATATATATTATATTATAATATATAAAATACTGGTATCTTTTGCAAAACACGTTATTCTGGCATCCATTACAAAATAGAATTTCCTATTATCAAATTTAAGTCCTTGAGATTCTTTCATGGTGCTGACAAATCTGTTTGAAATGTCAGAGTAAGGGGCGTCTGGGTGGCTCAGTGGGTTAAAGCCTCTGCTTTCGGCTCAGGTCATGATCCCAGGGTCCTGGGATCGAGCCCCACATCGGGCTCTCTGCTCCACGGAGAGCCTGCTTCCTCCTCTCTCTCCCTGCCTCTCTTGCCTACTTGTAATCTCTGTCTGTCAAATAAATAAATAAAATCTTTAAAAAAAAATAAAATAAAATAAATGTCAGAGTAACTCTAGCAATGCAGGGATTTGTGCCCCAGGGGCGAGGGAAATACCTGTGAAGATAAAGCCAGACTGACAAGGACAGGGACAGTCAGAGGGCATTTACAGTAGAAAGGAACAAAGAATGACCTTTAGCTCTTCTTTGCTGGTGTGTAGCAAGGGCTGGTCTCCTCAAAACACGCATGCCCAATAAAAGACCTTTCAAGTGATACACACAACCAGACAGAAGGCTCTATGGCTGCTCGGACAAAAAGATTCTCTTCCTTGTAAATCAAAACAGGCTTTCCCCTGGACTGTGCCAATGAAAGGATCCTGTGTCCACTTACCACAATTACACATCTGTATTTCACAGGAAGCCAACACACACAAAAACCTGTCTCAATATAGAAGCCATTAAGGCTAGATTTCAGAATGTATATACTCCAAACTATTTCAAACCTCCCAGCCCTATTGATTTTACCTCCCAACAGGTCTCAAAACCATCCAATTCCTTAAATCTCCACATTACCACCTTGGCCCAAGCTCCCATTAGCCTTTGCCAGGACTCACATGGTAGCCCCAGGTCTCTCTTTCCCCTACTTCTCTCTTCCACTGTTTCTCCACAGGACAGTTAAGACTCATCTTTACACAATACAAATGTGATCTTGTATTCACCATCCTTCTAAAAACTATCGGGTTTGGGAAACCCAGTTTGGGAAAAAACTAATGTAAATTTTGGTCTATTTTAGCAAAACTTGATAAATTCATTTCCAAGTACATTATAAACATATAATGTATTTTTATCCCCAGGGGTACATGTCTGTGAATCGCCAGGTTTACACACTTAACAGCATTAACCATAGCACATACCCTCCCCAATGTCCATTACCCCACCCCCTTTTCCCGACCCCCCTCCCCCCAGCACCCCTGTTTGTTTTGGGAGATTAAGAGTCACTTATGGTTTGTCTCCCTCCTGATCCCATCTTGTTTCTTTTTTTCTTTTCCTACCCCCCCAACCCCCCATGTTGCATCTCCACTTCCTCATATCAGGGAGATCATATGGTAGTTGTCTTTCTCTGATTGACTTATTTCACTAAGCATGATACCCTCTAGTTCCATCCACATCATTGCAAATGGCGAGATTTCATTTCTTTTGATGGCTGCATAGTATTCCATCGTGTATATATACCACATCTTCTTTATCCATTCATCTGTTGATGGAC